>UELU01145901.1:41363-100454 GCA_900490025.1 Megastigmus dorsalis
CCTTTATAGATCCTGGAACCCGAGCAAGTACACGAATACGGGGTTGCGACGCCCCACACGGCGCACTGCTCTCCCACCGGCGAAATCATGATCTCGACCCTGGGCAAGCCGAACGGCGAGGCGAGAGCCGACTTTCTCTGCATCGACAGCAAGGAGCTCGAGATCAAGGGCACCTGGGTACAGGGTGAGAAGAGAGCGAAATTCGGCTACGACTTCTGGTATCAGCCTTATCACGACGCCCTCATAGCTACGGAATGGGGAACGCCTAAGGTCTTCAAGCGGGGATTCAGTCTAGATGATCCCGACGACATAGGTAAACGTTTGCCAAAGTTTGACTTTTTAATAGCGGGTGTATATAGAACAGTTCATCGATCGAGATGAAAGCGAAATTTGAATTGTCTATTTTGATATCTTCATTCTAATACGTATATAGAAGCAGGTGATCGATCGATCGAAGAAAGAACGGATATGATTGGTGATTATTTGGATCGTTAATTGCTCGGTCTTTTTATTCCAATCGTGTGAATAAATAACGAACGACAGATTCGCGTAACGTGTTTAATCTGTTTGAAAAATTGATACGAGTAGTTTTTCAAAGCTTTTGAGTCTAAATTTCAACATATCAATTAAAATGATATAAATCGATATTTCACAGGATAAATATAGTTAATGGAAATGCGTATAACATTTCGATACATAAAAAGTAATTGAAACTATTTACTATGTATAAGTATATGTATAATATTTTAATCAGCATAACTGCTATTAAAGTTGGGGGATTGGCAAAAAATTTAATAAAGTAAATTCAGGGAAAATGTAAATATGATATTTACCTGCAGTAACTACATATTTAAGCATGTGCATACTCCAGATTCCTATATTTACATGCATTAACTTTAAAAGTCGGAATTAACGCACGATTGCAGAAATAAGTAAATTTATATTTCAATAAAGTCAAATAATATTTTTTTTATTTAGAACAATACCGTTATACAGTAGTTATCAATGATAACACTCAAATATGTAGTTTTTTTTACTACATTAAGCAAATTAAACAATAAATCTTAATCAAGAAAATAATATAAAGTAATGAATAAACAATAATTTCTTAAATCTTTTTTTCAGACATATATGAGGGTTCGTAACAATCAATTTCGATAAACTCACGTTTAATCGTATAGATTTGAGCTTAAAAAATTGTTACACAATTATATAAATGTAAGAAAAATTGTTACACATATTTTTTGCCTAAACAAGTAGTAGTGCAGTAGATGTGGTTTACGGTTGGATGTAATTGCTGAATTGAATGTCGAGGCCTAACATAATTAACCCTCCTTCGTATATGAGTTATTACAGCAAAAGCTGGTCCTTAATGTGATAATTGTGTTTATAAATTAGTCCTAAATACAACTTTGTTGCATTAATGTCATAAAAACATAAAAATAAAAATTGCTTACTATAATAGCATTATTCTACATTTCTTCATCTTTCATTTTAGATATTATAAATAAATTTAAAAGAATTAGATCAAAATTTATGATGAATAATATACACTATAGACGAGTTAACTTGGTTTTATGAGCAGGGGAAGAAGATGTGTTAGGGCCAGAATAATTCCTTATATATTACCTTGAGAATAGGTATTTTCGCATTTAATAAAATTCTGTTTGAACTGTTTACTTATCTAAAATTTTTAATGTCCTAGAATTTCGGAGACGAAATTGTTAATGGAGTTTTATGAAATTGGAATACAGAACGCTTATATCATTAAACAGAGATTTTGTTCTAAAAATTAATCTATATATCTTTATATATTTCGTATACAAAAATATACAACAGCAAAATAGAAATCTTTTCAATCCTAGTATATGCCCTTAAGAAATTAACAGTAAATGCAACATATTAACCCATAAATCAAAGCTTATATATGCACACTTAAAGTGTTAATTTTGGATTTAATTGATTATTTTAGAAATTGAAGCTTCTATAATTAGTCATACAGTATATTAACTGTTAACTCAAACACAAAATATACCATAATTTTGCTTTTATAAAGGCTCTAGCTCTGAGCATACAGTTTATCATCGAACGAATTTTGTAAACACTTTTATAGCAATTCCATCCATCTGCATACTTTCCATTCCGAAAATTAACATCATAAAATGAATTTTATAAAATGAAATGAAAGTATAGAATATAGTGCTAAAGATTTGTATCCAATTTGAAAATATACACAAATATTTATAAATGACAATTCCCATAACAGATCAGCCATTTTCGAGGTACAAAAATTATAAAAAAAATATTGTGTAGTTAAATCTTCGGTATCTGATTTTCCTCATACTACATACGATAGAGTTTGCGAAAAATATAGTGTGCAAACCAAACAAACCAGCCTCATCACGTGCACATTTTTCTGGCAATTTTTCTTTCAAATATTTTATGTAAATATTTTACACAAAATTCTAAATATACTGTTTCAGATATTGTCACAGCAGAAAGTCTCAGGTTTCAAATTTTGTGATCAAAATTAATGCAGAGATCTATTTGAAAATGTTACAGCACATTTTTCAGAAAAATGCATGATTTTTCTGTGATATTTTTCATAAATCCAATATTTTGAATTCGTAAAGATCTTGCTAAATGACTATATAAAACATTTATAAAGTAGCTTTATTATATGTTTCGTAAAATTCTATATTGGAATTTTTTTATTTCATTCATTAGGATCCAAGATATTGCACTTTAAATATTTGAAATAGTGCTTTATCAAATACCCAACCACTTGCTACTCTGAATTTTTGAAATATGCGAACATTTTCCTACAAATCTTACTATTTCCACTGAAAAATTTATCTTTCGAGCTTATATAAATTTCATTCTTTATTCGCCTTTGCAGGATGTTCCCAAGTCGAAATGACACATTTGGAAAAATAAAACTCATTTTTGGAGTTTTTCATACATTATAGATATTCATGTTTAATCCATTTGGATCTTGAAAATGGATGGTTTTTTTAGAAATTGTCATTATATATATCATTCATAGGCTTTTATTTAATTATTTGTATTTCATGCAGGTTAATTTTTAGTCCCACCTATTCTGCATTAAAACGCCTTGTAGAACGCATTATTGACAAGCCGTAGACTTTGATATCGCAGCATTCATAGTATACCATTATGTCCATCGTAAAATAGCCCACATGTAAAACTGAGTTTCCATTATCAATAACTCCATGATTACCTTTCCAAGAAATCCGAAGAATGCATATTTAGATTAATAAATTAATAAAAATTACCAGGAACTATTATGCTAAGCTTTTGAAATATGAATCGTGACTCAAATAAAATAAGCTGTATAATATAAAAGCTAATTATGAACTAAAAACTTCATTCACGAGATGCCGTTCACTCAGAGAACTATATGCTTGTGGCGCAAGCAAATTCTGCTTGAGCCAAGTAGAAAATAGTTTTGAATAGTCGACCAGTACAAATCCTTTTCCAGGATAAAGAAAGTTCGTTTCACCCGGATCCAATCTGAAAGACAGCTGTTTATTGAAAAAAAAATCTGTTTGAAGGAATAACCAGTGGATTTCGTTTAACAGAAAATGTACTGCTGAAGTTTACCTCCTCGTCAAAGGATTAAAATTCGATCAAACTAAACGGTATGTTCACGAAAGAGCATCGGGTCTCCTCCATCGATGTTGGGAATAACACAATACTACTCCTGTATATCCTATTAATGTTACCCAAATGGGACAAAACACATATCCAAAAAAAAAATAAAACGCTGTGCGACCATACACTTGACTCTCTCTTTCTCTCTCTCTCTCTATCTCTCTAACGCGTTGTGTTTCGCCGTAGATGCTTACGGCAGTAGCCTGAATTTCTATTCGTGGAAGGACAAAACGCTAAAGCAGGTGATAGATCTGGGACAGCCTGGTCTCGCCCCACTCGAAGTCAGATTCCTCCACGACCCGAAGAGCAGTAGGGGCTACGTGGGCAGTGCCGTCAACGCGAACGTTTACACATTTTATAAGAAGGACGATGACACTTGGGCCGCTGACAAAGTCATCGCGGTGCCGCCGAAAAAGGTCGAGGGATGGATAGCCCCCCACATGTCTGGTAATGATCATTTACTTTTCTTGGTTTTTTTTAACGTCCTCTCTTGATTTTGTATACCGTTTTGTATAAGGACTAGGCGCGTTATCCGAATCATTGGTTTTAATGAAGGGACGAGTTTGGGGGAAACAAGAATGAACATTAATTGTGCGTTGAATAGTTTGAGACTTATATAATAAGGATCAAATGCTATATCTAAATTAAATATAATATTTAGAAAATACTTATGATTTCGTTGTTTGCCATTTATTTATTAGACAGGAAATTAAACAGGAAATTAGACGAATTTCATGTTTGTATAAAACTAGTTATAACTCGTTTTACTGCTCACAGGGAGTAAGTCTAAAACACTCTTTTTAAAAGATATTTAAAATATATTCAAACTATACACTTAAATAAATGAGATTCAAGAAAAAAAAAATGAAAATATCGAGACGCAAGACTCCGGTTTGATATCGGTGTCATACAAAGCGTCAACACTTCGTTTGTTCAGGCTTTGAAGTGTACAATTACACGTCTACTATGCACCGATTAATATAATTATACGCCGTATCAACGATATGCGATCCATTCATAATGTATTCGGCGGTAGGTTAGATATCTTATATATGTTTGTAGAAAAGTGCAACAGGTAGCAATTATTAGCTTATTACCCAATCATATGTATACTTGGATACGTCTGTTGTATAATATAAGTTCTCAAAGAAATTTGATTTGATTTAAATCGCAATCGGACCGGACGATTCAATACTAATTGCGGCTATATTATTACAAATCGTCTGTACATTGTGTACAGTGAACCGAAAGATCATATAAACTTTTAAAAAAAACGTCTATGTCCGAAATTCTATATTTTTCTACTCTTTAAATTTTATTCTTTAAAAAGTTTCAAGTGATTAGATTGAGCCTATAAAAGTTGGTTTAATTCTTCTTTAACCAAATTTTCAACGACTGGAATGAATAATATTTTCATTACATATATGCTCTATCCGAAGGTATGATAACCGACATCCTCGTAAGTCTCGACGACAAATATTTGTACTTCTCCAACTGGCTTCACGGTGACGTTCGCCAATATGACATAAGCGATCGCGGCCATCCACGACTAACCGGCCAAGTCTTTCTCGGCGGCTCGATCCTCACCGATTCCAAGGTCCACGTAATCGACGACAAGGAGCTGGACAAGCAGCCGAGTCCAGTCTACTTGAAAGGACGCAAACTCGACGGCTCGCCCCAGATGTTGCAGCTGAGCTTGGACGGCAAGCGCCTCTACGTGACGACGTCGCTGTTCACGCCTTGGGATCGACAGTTCTACGCTGAGCACGTCAAGTATGGATTTTTTCTCTGTTTTTCTTTTACGGCACTTCCGCTTCGGTTCTCCTTATGTCTCAATTAGTGGAAAAAAAGCAGCGAATGAATGTGGGATATAGTGTGAAAACTGGAGACAAGCTAAGATAATAAGATGAGAAAAAATTCTTACTCTAACTTATAGAGATTTTGGCTGATTGTGATTGATTACCGTTAACTATAACATTTTGCTAAGTGCTAAATTTTTATAAAATAGGCGAATTGAAGGAAATCTTGAAAATTAATTGTGTAGTAGATGCGTTATGTAATTTTCATTTTCATTAAGCAGAGATCATTTACCTTAAATAATTAATTTTATACAATCTTCTGTTGCAGGCATGGATCAGTAATGGTGAAGCTTGATGTAGACGTTGAAAATGGTGGAATGAAAATTGATGAAAATTTCTTGATTGATTTTGGGACCGAGAAAGATGATGTATTATTAGCTCATGAAATGAGGTGATT
Source organism: Megastigmus dorsalis (assembly GCA_900490025.1). NCBI lineage: Eukaryota > Metazoa > Arthropoda > Insecta > Hymenoptera > Megastigmidae > Megastigmus > Megastigmus dorsalis. The sequence goes on from UELU01145901.1 coordinate 47,295, forward strand.
ATATTTCAATTTATTTATTTTTATCTATACCTATGTAATAATTAAAACTAATGTTGTAACTTTTGAAATTTAGATATCCTGGGGGAGATTGTACATCGGATATTTGGCTCGCAGACGGTGATAAATGCTAGTATACTTAGCGACATATACCTACACGTGCCTATAGTATTCAACTATGATATTATAAAGAGCAAATATTATGATATTTAATGCAATACTTAAGTGTGCCATTTTAATATTTTTTATACTACTATGTAATGACTATGCAAATGTCAAAGTAAAAATGTTGTTACTACATATTGTTTTTCTGCGCTAATATTAATTACGGTATATGATCACTATTTTATTTCTCCAATCAAAGTAAGAACTGAAAAACCATCTGCTGTCTCAGACTGCTGGACTGTAACCCGTTAAGGACGGAACGGACACTTTTATCATACTATTTTCAACAGCTTTATTTACTTTAATATCGATCCTATAAAAAAATGAGATTAGTCATTTCTGGTATAAAATTGTCTGAACTTTCGATGTATGTCATCAGAATTATAAGAAAATGTGTAGTAAAAAAGTTATAATTATTTATTTAATAAAAAACACAAAATTACGAGTGAATTTTTTTTTCATTTAGTATTCTTGCATCGAAATCGTCAGTGGATTTCGGTGGGAATTGAATAAACACAGTTACGATAAAATGTACGTGTCTAAATCTAAAATCTGCTTTCGGCACTTTGGATAGCTGATCGATTTAAATCACAGACTGACTATTACTTATCGGTGTTTACATAATATATTCTCAGGAAATCGCTAGATATGCTTTGAAAGAGAAGTCGCGGAGAAACATGAAATCGAAATATATGGCATGCAATGCTATATCAGTTCTTCACATAAATGGAAGCGCGTCGTAAATTAAAAAGTTGTAAAAATGACAAAAGTCAGATACGATATTTTGGACGATTTTATTATCTCGAAAAATTTGCAGTATACTAAAACTTCTTATAATAATACCAGGAAATCACCACTGATAGTCTGTTTCAAAATATTTTTGAGTATACGACTATACGAGTTTCTTATTTTGATAAAATTTCAAGTATATTAACAGAATAAAATTTACTTATCGAATTTCTATTTAATCAGACAGTAACTAAGAGATTTTGTAAATTGTTTGTCAATAATAAATAATCTAAGAAATACCATTTTTTTTAAAAGAATATTGCAAATATTGACGGGATTTATTCCTGTAGACTGATATATCCACACTAGAACAAACGCAAGGTACGTAATTCCATTTCCAGCGGTCTAAACTGTATAATTCTGAGGCAACAAACCTATATATTAATTATTAATAGCAAATATGTCATAAACCTACTTTAAAATACAGTTTGAATTGCGTTGTTATTATGAATTTAATAATGTTATACATATTAACTATGTTACTACATGTAATTATGGCACTCAAATATAAATAAAATAGGTGTACACAAAGTATATATATTACGCAAGACAAAGATTATTAAAATGTAATAAAAACTTAAATAAGTAATAATTATTAATAAAAAATTAAATACAACTAATTTTTTAATATGCGATGCCCAGAAATTGTATACAAAACAGTTATTTAGTTTATATGTAGATTATAAATTTGTTATTTAAAATAAATTTTTTTAAATTCAATCTTTTTAAAAAAAATCATTTTTTCGACTAATCAAGAAGGTAAAGTACTGCAAAAGCTACTAAAATATTATCTTACAATACTTACTTCAAACTCGAAAAAGCAAGGATGGACATCTATGAAAAATCCGTTGAACTACCATAGTCTAAGATACATGAGCCATGATTCATCGATGGTAAATGGTAAAATAGAAACCAGCAAACCAAGTGCATAATACATGATATAGATATACACAGCAGTAATAGTACTAACCTGAGACTGCCTGAAGGCGTTCGGAAACACAACCAAGGCGGCCGTTCTGTAATCAGTACAGAATATAAGAACTCCAGTCTAAAAAAAAAGCAACAGTCCAACAGTATAGCACGGATAGCACCGAGCTGACCGAGCCCATCGTGTTCGAAACTCTTCTGTATTTTTCTCCTATAAGTAGAAGAGTGAGACGCTCACTAATTAGACTCGAGGGGAGTAGGGGACCGTTCAAAAGTAGTTGTACACACAATCGTGTCAGTCTCCCATAGCGCTCCAGAAAGCCGAGAGAGAGAGAGAGAGAGAGAGAGAGACGGAGAGAGCAAAAGAACTCGTGAGAGAGAGAGAGAAAAAAGCAGGGCAGCCGTGGTCGGTGCCGCCACTTGTTCCGTTCAGGCTTTCAGACATTCAGCACAAAACCAGAGAGAGGCCATGCAGCCGCCCCGCGAAAGTTCTTCTGGCCTCTGTTTACGAGGCATCGGGCGTCTGTGAGAAATCGCCGCCGCTGCTGCTGCTGCGACGGGTACGCGAGCGCACGCTGCTGCCTGTGTTGGTGTCGGAGGGAGATAGCGACGGGGGATTGAGAGATTCCGTTGACTTTTTTGTTCACCGTCAGCGAACTTGGCCGGGGGACATCGCAATTTCGTTTCGAGAGGAGGACCGTTGTAGAGACAGGAAACGATGGCCGGGACCTTCGACCAGTATGACAAGTCTAGGTGAGTTTTTTCCCCAGCACGCCATCCCCACGTGACAAGGACTATATTGCTTTTGCTCTTTTGTGCAAAGTTACATTTTTAAAATTCGAATCGGTTTGGCGTTATTTCATTAATCGTAATGTATTTTCATAAAGACTAGACTATTGTGGCTGTTCGTTGAGTGTTTTTCTTTTTTGGTATGAACAGCTGTACTTCATAAATGTTAAATTTTGCACATTCCTTAACATACCTGTCTTGAAATTTGCCATTAATTATTTAAGAAGGTCAAGTGCAGTCTATATGATAAGATACTTTTGACTTGGTTCTAACACTTTGGTTATGTTAATGGAGTATCGTATGAAAAATTTAAAAGTTATAATTGGACAATAATGAACTGATATATTACAGCTGGTACTTTGGAGCGATGTCCAGACAGGATGCCTCTGATTTACTTATGAGTGAAAAAGAAGGAGGTGTTTTTTTAGTAAGAGACAGCATCTCGATACATGGAGACTTTGTCTTATGTGTCAGAGAGGATAGCAAAGTCAGTCACTACATAATTAATAAAATTCAACAAGGAGACCAAATTCGTTACCGGATCGGAGATCAAATATTTCCAGATATTCCAAATTTATTGGCATTCTATAAATTACATTATTTAGATACAACTCCATTGATCAGACCAGCACCAAGGAAAATTCAGAGGGTAATCGCAAGGTACGACTTTGAGGGCAATGATCCAGATGATTTACCATTCAGAAAAGGTAAAATAAATTTTCATCCTTAATAAAATAATGGAATTGTATAAGTGAAAATTAATTATCATAATTCAAACTTTAACTACTATAATTCTAACAAGCAATTTTTTCAGAAAAAATATTAAAATTTTTATATTTCTTTGGAAGTAATTTATTTTCTTAAAATAAATAGCATATCGGAAATATATTTATAAGAATAAAATTTTACACCCTTTAGTATTTCATTTCTCTAAACAGTAGAAGATGTCAACAAAAATAATAAGTTGCACAAAGTTTTGTTTCCTCAGGGTAGAATTAACAATATTTTAAATAACTATAAGAACTCTTAATTATTAACTATTATTCCAATGTTTTTAAATTGTTTAGGTGAAATTCTCACTATAATCTCCAAAGATGAAGAACAATGGTGGACTGCCAGAAATAACTTAGGACAAACTGGATCAGTACCTGTCCCGTATGTTCAGAAATATGAGGAAGATAATCACACAATTGAAAATACGCCAGCTAGACCAGAAAGTGGTGGCAGCTCAGGTTCTGGAACACAGTTGTCTCATGCAGAAACTGTTCAAACTACAGCAACTCGTCGTTCCAATATTCAACGAACACTTCCAGCTTTTGCTAAAGTCAAACAAGCACGTGTACCAAATGCCTATGATAAGACAGCATTAAAGTTAGAAGTTGGAGATATAATTAAAGTAACAAAAACGAACATTAACGGTCAATGGGAAGGTGAATTACATGGTAAAACTGGACATTTTCCTTTTACGCACGTGGAATTTGTTGATAATGAAACGAATGAGGACAGTCAAGAAATTTAACAGACTTTTTAAAAAAAGTGAAGTGTAAAATCGGCGGCTGCTGCATATTACCAATATGGCAAAGTTTAATTGTGTGATGCAACTGTATCATACCATTGTAAGGTGAATTCACAAAGTGCAATATCATCAATTTCAAAATAAGATGAGCATCGAACCAACTTTATTCTATTAACAAAATATAAGATTTTTACACAAATATAAAATGAAGGAATTTCAATTACAAACTCTGTGCCATTGACATGGTTTAAGTTTAAATTTTTTTAGGTCAATAAAATTTAAAAAGAAATAAGTGATTAATTCTTGTTCAAGAGATAATAAACTGCTTCAGATTTCAAAATTTTAAAGACACGGGTAACTCTAATTGTTATAATTACTTTAAAGAATAATTTAATAAAAAGTTTTTTATTTTTCAAAATACAAGGAAATAAATTAATTTAATTAATGTTAATGAATTCTGTTAGGTATTAAACATAGCAAATATTAAAGTTTTAATGTTTTTTCTTATCCCTTATTAGTAAATACAAAATATAAATAAAATTTCTGAGTAAAAGAAATACAGAAATATATATTTAACAAAAAGATTTATTCAATGATTCAAAGCACTGTGCAAAATTCCTAAACTTTTATACTTTTCATCATTACATAAAAATTTATTATAATCATTTCAACCAAATTTTTTATTAGAAGTTTATTAGAGGCCTTGAAACACTTTAACCATCTGTAATTTAAAATTATATAAAATATTCTAAATTAAATATTAACATAGCAAAATGCACTATATCACTGAAATGAGCAATCTATAATTTAAGTAATTATATTTTTATTTCTGAAAAGTGCCCTTATTTGCTGAGTCTTTCTATAATATATAGGTATATATTAATTTTTTATCAAATGAAAGCTATTACGCCTTTTATAAATTTTCATATTTATTGACAGTATTTGGCAGTTTATCTTATAATTAAACAAGGATACATAAGGTCTTCCTGGTTGATGCTACCAATTTTAAATTTTACCTAACATTGCACTGTAGCATCAATCTCTAGTCAGCGATTACTAAAAAGAACTCTGACATTCTTTTAAGGCTTTAATGTACATAGTACATGGCAGAAAAATCTCAGATTTTTTTTAAACGCACATAATATAATATTGGTAAATACAGATGCTGCCGGCTAAGGACGAATTTTAACTTCGAAATCTGTATCATAGATTGTGGAAATTAATTCAGCTGATTTTGACGCAACGTTCTAAACGTTAAACTTGTCTGTATGCTAGAAAATTGTGATAAAAAACATTTTATTCGAGCTGATCAAAGCACAGCTTTTGACTTAAAAGATGCATTTATTTTTCGAGTAACTGTAAAAGGAATATCAATCATGCAGAAATAAATCTGCTAAAATCAAATGTTTAAAGTATTTTGTGAATAATTTTCCCTTATGCTTGTAAAATTTTTACCATATTAGCAAACATTTTATTAACAAATTGTTTTATATAGATGAGGCAAGCGCAGTATTAGAATAAACAAAATGAATAAAATGTAAAATTGTATCGTATATCGAATATAAAACTTGCTTTTTTGCCTATAAAACGATGTGCAGAATTGATTTTGGTAGCGATTTATAATTAAGCACTATACCTGTATAAAATGAAAATGATGAAGAGACTGTGCCATTATGTAAACTTAAATATCTAATATCGTCAATATATAAACATCAAAAAGCGAAAATCGAATGAAATATGCACAAAATGATGCATAATGAACTTATACACAATAATCAATTAATAACTGATAATACTATTGTCTTTTATCACATAATTGACGATTAGAGATGTATTATAGGCGTTTTTTGTCTTGCGCACTTGCTGCATTAAATATTGAACGTAAAAAATGATTTTTTGATAGTTTATGCGATTTATGCACAAAAGGCAAGAAAATAAAAAAGAAGCACAAGTGAATGTGGTACTAATACAATAATGTATATTTTTATAAGCATACGCGCATATTCATCTTTTTTTTATAGCGAATTGTTGCCAATGACGAGCAATTATAAGAGCATAAAAATACCTGTCGGTTAGATAAGTGACTGTGTTGTAATTTATAATAAAGAACTGTAATGGAAAATTTGTTCATTGCAAAAAATAATAAATAGGTATTGTAAAAACAGAAAAATTTTTTTATTGTTTATTATTTATAGTACTTGCATTCAACATTTTGTTTTTATTTAAAATAATACTTGACTTACACATTCAGGTATCCATAATAGATTCCAAAGCCACATGTGAATTATTTATTACAATTCGTTTATAAATTATACTCTCAGAAGTCACCTTAAAATTTATCTTTGAAAAATCATACAATCTGTCGACTTCTGGTGCAATAATAACTACAATCATGCATAATGTACAATCTTGTCTTTGACAATTCAAGAATCATAAGGCTATCAATAACATTTGAAGTATTTACATAAAAGAAAAACAAAAAATCAGCTGGCTCAAAAAATTTCACCGCTTTCGTTATTCTTTTGTCAATTTGACAAAAAACCAGGTATCGCGTAATTGACTGTTGTTATTTTTCTATCGCGCCAATTGCGTTATTAACGCAGCGCACATTTCAAAAAATTCCATTGTATGATGTCCAGTTGCTTGAGGCGGAGGTAAAGTTATATCTGCAACATATTTTTTTTATTTATAAATATAAAAGAATGTCATTCTAACTTTATATGTAATTATAATTCAATTATTACCTTTTATAATATCTTCAGACTCTTCACTTGACAAAGATTTAAAATCTAGTAGGTAGCTCTTATAATCTACTTGATAAAGTTGCAAGGACATTTTACTATATCTATCTGTTATTTTATTTTTATGTCGCACTCTGACACTGAATGCATTAATGATTTTCCATTCAAAATTAAGAGCTTTCATGGCACGGTAGACTTCATTCATTATATCATTAGGCTTTGATTGAGATCTAATTCCTAAATGCCATTTAGCCCTTTTAACAGGAGTTCCACGGTTTCCTGGCATTTGAGTAGGTGTAGTACTAAGAGAACCTTGTCGGTCTCGAAGAGCTAAAATAAATATGTACATTTTATGCAGAAATAGATATTAGACCACCATGATAGAAGGAAGTTTGTAGAAATAATAGATATATATAAATGAAAAACACTAACACTTACGAGCTATTCTTTCGGGATGTGGCCTTAAGGGACTTCCACTTCCACTTGCTTCACCAGGGCTAAAAGCTACTGGTGGAGGACTTGAAGCTACATAAAAATCTTTAATTTCTGCTTTAGCTGCTTCATCAGCAATTCGTTTATTGTCTATAATTAAATGGTAAGCAATGGCTAATTGATCATGAGGGTCACCATTGAGTAATGCTGCATGAACTTCAGCCTCTTTAACATTAAATTTTTCGCAAACTTCATTTACAGCATCTATATCAATTACTGAGGAATCTTGTTCTACTGGTGAAGGGAACAAATATGTTGGAAGCTCTTTTTGGAACCATTCGTGTTTTCTATAAATTATATAAAAATTATATAAAAGTATTGTAGATGAATACTATTTATATTTGTAATAAATTTTAATATTTTAATATTAAATTGCATCAATTTACTTTATATCTTCTATAGTTGCCCTTTTCATTGGATCAACTTGTAACATATGACACAGAAGATTCACCACAGTTTTGTTAAGATACTCTGGGATGGGAAAAACTCCAGCTGTAAGAAATTAATACGCATTATTTTTCATTTTAATTTACTTCAATGATTTTTTTAAAGTAAAAACAGCATACATTTAATTTTACGAAAAAGTGTTGGGACGTGTTCATCATCAAAAGGCAGTGTTCCACAAAGCAATGCATATAAAATCACTCCACAAGACCATATATCAACTTCTGGACCTGCGTATAATTTTCCAGAAATTACTTCAGGTGCAGCATAATTTGGTGATCCACAGGAAGTACGTAAAAATTCTCCATCCATCATCATGTTTGACAATCCTTTAAAAAATTTTCTTTCACTTTTAATGTATTAAGATAATATTGAAATTGTAATTATTAATTAACATACCAAAATCAGCAATTTTCACGTGCAAGTTGTGATCTAAAAGCAGATTTTCTGGTTTTAAGTCACGGTGAACAATCATATGTCTGTGGCAGTAATCTACACCTGAAATAATTTGCTGAAAAAATCTACGCGCTTCATATTCTTTTAGCTTTCCATGTTTAACAATATAATCAAATAGTTCTCCACCAGAAACATATTCCATAATCATAAAAATATCTGTTGGTGTACTAATGACTTGATACCTGCATAAAGATTATAGTTAGAAAAGAAAATCCAGCAAAGAAAAAACTTAACTAAATTAATAAATTAATTCATACAATTTAATAATATGAGGATGTCGAAATAACTTAAGGTTTTGAATTTCTCTACGAATCTTTCCAACAACATCGAGGCTTTTAATTTTTTGTCGATTTAAGATTTTCACAGCCACTTTATGATTTGTTAAGACATGTTCACCAACTAAAATCAATTATCAGAATGATTATATATTTTTCTAAAAATACCAAACTATTTAATCAATCAAAAGTAGACTTACTTTTCACCTTTCCAAATGTTCCAACACCTAAAGTTGCACCTAGTGTATAATGTCCTATCTTAACAATAGGTTGCACCTGAGTGCTAGGCAGTCTATCTGTCATGATTTTTCACTAATTGGAAAATATACGAAGTAGCATAATTTTACATTTTAATCGAACGATACCTGTAAATTAACAAAATATCTGTTTCAGAAAACTTACCTTGAACTTCTATTAAAAAACGCCAAATCGCGCCAAGAAGTACGTGAGAGCTCCTGAGCTCGATCAAAATCTAGCAGACAACATGAGTGCACAATCAGCGGTGAAAATCAAAAACTCTTTCCCGTAAAACGAGAATGATGGAGCTTTACTTCGTAGTTGTATTTACATATTCTTTTCTACTATCACTGTTGATCATGAAAAGAAAACGTTTTGGTCTCGGAATATTTGACACACAACGACTACACGAGACACGGTAACTTGTGACAACGCCATCTGCCATTCTTAGAAACTTGAACTATCTAAATATACATATTTTTTATTAACAATTTTTTTTATATTTTGACTTATAATTTCATTAAATAGAAGAATTGAATTTAATTATACGAATGAAAAATAACGATAATTGATTATCTGTTAAAGATTTTTTGACTGTGGAATATTGGGTATAAGTATAATATATGCACATACATTATTACCTACTTCTTAGGTGTTTACGCTTTTTCTAAAATATATATGTATTCATAGAGTGGCGTGATGTAACATGTTTTCACTATTTTTCAAAATGAAATTTTCCTTAATAATAATTATATATATATTAAATATGTTCATATCTAATGGATACCTGAATATTAAATAATAATTTAATATTTTATCGGTAGAAAATTTTATAGTAACATGTATTATTTAATTTTCAAATTTGTTTACGAATTTTACCTGAAAACTCTATTGTTTAGTAGACGTCAACGTAATAACTTTTTAAATATTTTAAATTATTATGTTGACAATTGATTGTAAATTATACATTCCGCTACCCTCGGCGTGGAAATATGTTGACTATGCTGGAACAACTATAGGCATATATAGTCCTAAGCAGTAAGCACCGAGATAAATAGTCTCGAGATAGATACGCGCCCCTCGGGAAAAATCGACCATATATACCCAGCCCAGCGTCTGGCTTTTTATAATTAGTCCAGGCGCCAGGGAAAAAAAAGCCGTTTTTGCATTTAAATATAATCTGAGATGTTCCGATGCGCATTTATTAATTCGAGTGCGTACGTAGATTACGACTATTAACTTTAGGACACTGTAAATTAACCGAAACATTGTTTAAAAAATGCATAATCATTAAAAATTTAAATATTTGGCAGTTTTTTGCTATTATCTTGGCTTCTGTTGGTCTGAGTGAAAAAACTGCAAATTGCAAAAGACCACTTCGAGTTTACGCCATAAATTTATATACTTAAACTATTTTAGGAAAACTAAAATTTTACAAAAAGTTAGTTTAACTATTCAATAATATGTGGGTAAAATTATCATTGATTTGGATGATAAGATTTGTTATAAACAACGATTTCGCAAAAAAAAAACTCGAGGTGGCTTTAATTTCTTCAAGCACAAGATTTAAAGGGCGTTGATTTTTTTTATGTATTCGTGAAGATTTGCAACTTTTGGCTATAATAAAATTTTGAATTTTTTATTAAAAAAAAACATTTTTTGTCGATTTTAAAATTTATTAAGTTACTAAAAGCTATACACAAGCCTTGAATTTTTAAGATACTTCAATATTGACAACAGATTCTAGAAGTATGATTTTTGTTAAAAATTTAAAAAAAAAAAATGGTTATAGTCTATAAGAGTTTTCCGAGATAATTTTTAGTTTTAATAGTAATCGCACTACCTGCAAACCGTAATAGTTACATTAAAAATAAAAGTTCCACTGTTTTAAGAAAGAGTTGAATAATATTATACAACATTTCCATAACGCTCATCTCTATAGTTACTGAGAAAAATGTTTAAACAATTAGCATAAAATAGTAGATAGACTCTGGAGCGCAATCAGGCAGGTCGCCGCGCTCTCGCTCTTCCTTACGCGCGCCTTTTAAAACCCCGGAATTCATAAATTTGCGTGTACTTTTATTCGCATTACTTTTCGTAAGTAAAAATTCAATAATATGTTTGTATTTATTTCTTTCTAACAACTCACTACGACCTTCTTTAGCAAAATTAGTTCGTCATAAGTTTTAATTTTAATAAATAAAAATATGTATATTTAACAATTCTTAGATACAAAATATATATGACTTTTTCAATACACAAGTATAACATATGGAATATGGAGTGTAAAATTAGTTATACCGAAAAATATCTTCCTTGCCGACTGATAAGCTAACTTTGAATGATGTTGTCCCCTCAAATAATTTCTATTGTTCCCCGCTCTCACTGCACTCTGCAGTCTCACCGCTGTTTACTCCCACGCGACCCACGTAATACTTACGTCCCTGGTGCGCGCACTTACAATGTGTATATGCGCGCGCTCTTCTGGGCAAACATTCGTTCGCAAGCCCTCAATGCTCTCTTATCTGAAAAGTCGAAGATTGATAATAAACCGAGGACCGAGGGGGACAATATCTGTAAAAATGTGATTACCTTGTTCAAAACGTTCAACAATGTCGATTATTGTGTATTAGTTCCGCGTGAAATGCAAATGCTAACTCGCCGTTGACTATTTCGGAGTTCGCAAGAGCTCCGAGTCAAGCACTTCTAGTGACAAAATGAGTTCCAAACACAGCCCTGCTAAAGTTACTTTAGGCATGATTAAAGGTAAGTTAACTCTGCAATCTATACGCTAATTAAATATTTAAATATTCTATGCTACCGGATCGTTAAAAAGTCACTTAATCAATACATTTATTATTGAGTAAAGAATTAAACATTTCTAAAAAAATATTATGACTGTAAGTTCATTGCTAAACATCTAAAAAAAAAATTAAAAGTTATGAGTCATAGTTATATTTTCCTCATGATTTGCATCTATACCCTTACTTGTCAAACAAGGAAACATTTATTTAAAATCACAGCTGTGGATTATAAAATCCAGTTGAATACTTAAGTAGTGTACAAAACTAGATTATTAAATTTTATCACTTTGAAACAGATATTCTATACTTGAAAATGTAATTTATTTATCAATTGTTACATTAGCAGAGTAATAGTTTCTTTGAAATTTTTTTAAAATCTTTTGAACAAATAACTAATTATAGAAAATTAAAAAAGATCTTAAAATTAATGGTGTGTTTGATAAACTTAAAGCAAGATTTTATGTATGTGTCAATCTTCATTAATACTTTTATGAAATAATTGATTTTCTATCATTCTAAATAGGTAAGCCAATTACAATGTCTGTTCCGGCGATACGGTATCATGCTAGTGACGATGAGTTAGAGGAGTTTTATCCAAGTACTGATGATGAGAAACGACTAACTCCTGAATCTGAAAGGACTTCTCCCAGAACCAGCCCTAGAAAAAGTCGTATAAGCATTTCTGATGATGGAGATGGCCATGACGGAAGCCTGGAAAGACGTTCAACTAGCATGGATGAAAATTTATCCGAAGGAACTCCACCATCAGATCCATGGAAAGTATTGTCTGATATTAAAGGTAAAATTACAAAAACATTTGAAGAAAAATTGTCTGAAATGAAAAGTGAAAAGAAAAGATCGAAGCATGATAGAAGTAGAGACACTTCCAGTGTTAGTGATTATGAAGACTTAGGTGATGTTACACCAACTGAAGAAACTGGTTCAGACAAGCAAGAAAAAGATTCTTCCTCCCCTATACTGAGAAAAAGGACACACTCATCCAGATTTGTGGGATTCTCTTATATCAAGACCGGTTTGAAAGCAAAAAAATCAGAAGAAGACAGTGTTGAAAGTGGTGTAGAAGCAGCTGAATTAACGTATGAATGTCAAAGCGAAGAAATTGATTCATGTTTTATAGAAGAGAAAAATCATAAACCTTCAAATGCAAGTGCTTTGACTAGATTCCAAAACTGTGTTAAATATTGTTTACCTGAAATATTCAAACCTTCAAATAAGGTTTTATCAGACTCGGAACGTTTATTTATTCAATTAAAAAATAGAATATACTATCAATTACTAGTACTACTAACTGTACTCTGCTGTTGCTATTTCATTCCATTATCTAAATACTTCATGGGTATATTGGCTGGTATATTCGTCTCGGTCATGGTTCAAAAGATTTATGAAACTGTTAATAAATTGTTCACTATGCCTGTAAAGTCTATAGTTCCTGTTTTAGAAATCCCAGCTGTAGAAGAACACGCTGTTGTAGAAAAATTCGAAGGATGGTTAAATGAACTGCCATACAGTTATGAACCAGATAATTATCATGTAGCACGCACAAAAACAGTTTTTTTCAAATTAGAAGGTGATGTTCTCCAAGTCATGGAAACTAGAACCAGAATACCTAAACGAGCTATCTGGGATGAACCAAAACACAAGCCAAAATTCATTAAAAAGAGAATTTATTGCTTAGCGGGTGCAAGAGTTGAATTGCTTCCAACTGGTCTGATAAGACGAAGGTAAATATTTTATTTTAATATTTATATATTGCAATATTTTCTTTTTTGTTAAATAAGATACATATTTTAAGTAAAGATTTAATGTGATAATGCATTTAGTGTTTATAAATAATTAACATCTTTTTACATAAATAATTTTACTTACTTTTAATAATTTTTACAGACGATGGAGTAAAAAGTATCCAATATGTGTTACCTTTGACAAAGATACATTGAAAGAAAATACCTTAATAGACAACTCTTCAGACGAGGAGGCTCAACAATTAGACAATGAAAATGAGAAAGTTATTATGGAAGAAGAAGAAACAGATGATGATCTCTCTCAATCCAAAGATTCCAGAGATATTTTTGAAGACTGTCATGATAAAGATGAAGATGAAGAGATGAAAGTAAGAATGTATATTTTTGCTAGGACTGATCGGCAAAAAGAAGAATGGTATATAAAAAATTTAGAAACTGAACATAAAATATCATATACATTTCTTAAAAAATAAATAATTAACATGCATTATTTATAGGTTCAGACGATTAGCTTCTGCATCAGAATACAGCAGTAAAAGAAGTTCCATTTCGTCTACAAAAGATGTAACAATATCAGGAAATTCGCCATCACCATCCAATAATGAAACTAAGCCATCAACACCGTCCATTGCATTATCTGAAATGTCGTCTTTTTTATCTTACCAGGCTTACATGGCTAGATACATAGAGGTAAACATATTGGAAATTTTACAGTAATAAGATTGCAAAAATACATAAAAACTTGAATGAACTACTATTAATAAATTTAAAAATATTTTTCATTATTTATAAGTTAGAAAAATAATTAAAAAACAATTTTTAATTAAAAATAGAACATCAATGGATATCAATAATTTAAACTTTGTAAATTATTTAGAAGTAGATGCATTTTCAAATTTTTATTATGATAAAATTTTGATATTATATAAAACTTGATTTTTCCAATAACAATGATAGGGAAAATATAGCGTCTTAAAAAATAAAATGATTTAAAATGTTTGTTTATTTCAGATTTCGTCAACACCTGATATAGAACAAAATCTTTCTGGAATCAGCCATGATGGTCTTTGGATAAATGCGTTGCTTGGACGAATTCTGTTTGATATGCATAAATGTCCAGATACTATAAATGTAATTCAAGACAAAATACAACGAAAACTTTCTAATATAAAACTTCCATATTTCATGGAAAGTTTATTGGTATCAGAATTAGTTATTGGTCAAGGTGCTCCAGTTATACACAGTGCAACGAGACCGGTCATCGATGAGCGTGGACTTTGGTTTGATTTGGATATTACTTATGAAGGCAGCCTAACAATGACTATAGAGACAAAATTGAATTTGATGAAATTAAAAAAAACAGGTTCAATATCCTCTAATTCAAATGACATTTTAAGAGTTGAAACGAGTCCTCAGCCAGCCCGATCTCCTATGTTTGATAGTGATGTAGAAGATAGTCCTGAAACCTCAACCGAAGATGAAGACAGTGTTTCTTTAACGGCTACTACTTCATCTAGAGAAAATACGTATGTTTTATTGTCATTAGTGTCTATAAATAAGTATAGCTCTTACATTTTACTGACAATAATAATTAATGTTGTTTTATAATGTAATTTTCAGACCAACTCAATCCTCTGGAAGAAAATTCCTTAGTATGGTAGATAAATTAGCTTCTAATAAATATTTTCAGCACGTGAGTATTTCTACAAATATTTTATTAATAAAATAATTATATATAATTTAAAATAGTTTTATAAATGTTTTTTTAAAATTCAATAATTTAGATTTGTACATTATTAAATAAAATTATAATCTACTTTATTTCGTTTTATTGTTATAGGCTACAGAATTATCCTATGTTAAGAGAGCCATGGAAGGAGTTTCAAACACTGAAATTAGATTAATGGTCAGTGTATCCAGCATAGAAGGATGTTTAGCTGTAAATATTCCTCCACCACCTTCAGATAGACTGTGGTATGGTTTCAAACCCGTTCCGAAAATAAACTTAACAGCAAAGCCCGCAGTTGGGGAGAGAGCCTTAAATATTGTTTCTGTAACAAAGTGGATTGAAACCAAATTGTTGAAAGAATTTGAGAAAATAGTTGTCATTCCAAACATGGACGATCTCATGATCCCACTGTGTCCAAATTATCCATTCAGTTCTTAAAAACCTAAAAAAAAAAAGCACTCATCGACTGGCATCTGAAGCTTCCGCTTGTATGTGATTTTGTGACGATTGCAAATGATTCTTGCAACAGTGAAGTTGCTTCTTAAAAGATAATTATTATCGTGATATTTTTATATTTTTCGCGCTTTTGCCCCTTGACAATACTGACAATCATGTTTAAATAACGATATATTCTCAAAACGAGCAAATTTTATTTCTTATTGTTTGTGTTGCACTAAATTCCTATATCAATTTGTACATTATTATAATTTTTATCATTGTACCGCACCCAGTCTTTTTTCGTATTTGTTTTACTTTTATTGTACACTCTGTTGCTACATGTATTTATTAATTCGTTATCAATATACTGTTTCGTATACAGTATATAATAGACTGTGAAAATATGCATGAATGATTGCTACAAGTTAATTTTTTAACTTCTACGACTAATCGCAATTTGTTTTGCGAACTTGGACCAATTTTCGAGTGCCGAGATTGAAATACAAAAAGAGAAGTATAGAGACAAATGTTATACTAAAAAGGTTTTTAAAAAAGATTCGGTTCATTAACGTCCATGTACTTTAAGCAACGAGGTTGTGGTTGTGATTTCCTCTTGATGTTCTTTTTGTTTTGATGTAATTTAATTAATTCCAAGAACTTTTGATTACACTTCAAATTATTACATATGGTTAAATCAGGCAAAGTGTCGATAAAGTTACAATGAAAAAAGGGACAACTAAATTCATCGTCTATATTAAAGTATAGAGTGAAAATGCAGGAATTACAGAATTCATTGCAAAACTAACACAATATTACGCCAAAGTGTAGAAACTAAGACTAGTTGTTTTTTACTGACATGTATCTATTGTACTTCAGCTCATCGTGCGTATTTTCCATGTATTTGTTATGAAAAATAAAGTATTATATATATATTTGTTGAAAAAATACAAGAAATCTAATTCTTTTCTTATTTCAAAATACACTCCAATCAGACAGTCAGTTTTATTTTAACAATAAAATTTGTTTAATTTGATACTTTTAACAGCCTTTTAATATTTAAGAGGCGTTTTCAATAATATTTTAAGAAACTGTAGAAGTCCAGTATATTTTTTTATGCCTATACTTATGTTGCTGTAAATATTTCATTTCATGACAAAAATGTTCAGTCGTGACGTCACACGAACTTTTTTAGCTATATATAATTTTGTTATGAAGTATGAAAATATGAAATAAAAAGGGGATACTTACCTACAAGATTCCAATTGTTTTTATAAAATAAAAAAATAAATAATCAAGGTATTCATAAAAAAAAACAGATTATACTTTCATTGAATACAATTAGATTTGGTTTGTAAGAGTGGTCTTTAGTATATCATGAAAAACCCTCGCTCAATTTTATAATTTTTATAATTATAAAATAAACATTGTATTATGATACACAAAGATATTTCTTCAAAGCTTGAGAGTTTAGAATGCTGCATAAGTAAAAAATACGGTATTCCTAAATTGATAAAAATTATTCTAAAATATGTTTAAAAAGATTAAAAAATATATAAGAAATTACTTTTATTTTATATAAGGATTTATTCTTACCATTTTAATAGTAATCTATTTAAATAATAATTATATAGAAGTATTGGTTTCAAAATCAAAATAAACAAGTTATAATTTTTCTACAAAATCATGATTTATTATTTAAATACATTTCATAGAAAAATTCTGTAAACCTTACAAACGTTTTGATCACATCCCAATATGGATCAGTGAGATCCACAAACTAAAATCTAAAAAACACATTGATATTGATTGTATATAATATTTGATTCGTAAACGACAATAAATCCGTTTTCATTAAAATCTCTCATAATACAATAATATCACAGTTCGGAGATCGATGTCTTGTTTTCGAAGTACATCCAATATATACAGGCTGCAGCATATGTATATATACAGCTATTTACACTCTTTTCCTTTTTGTACAGTATATAAACGCTCTATCGACCGAAAATAAAGTCCATGCTATAGCTATTCAGAGCTTTTAAATCTCTGATGAGTTTGATCTCTATATAATAAGTAGTTGGTTTGCGTTGCTGAAAAGATATATCAAAGCTCCACTCGATACAATATCAAACAATAAATGTCACTCGTTCCCCTACGCTTTAGTATAGCATGCCGCACGAAATGCTAAATCCTTCCTAGTTTCCCTCCTCGTATTGGAATTTGTGTTGTACAGCGATCCAAAATCTTTTCTCTTCGATTAAATACGGTAAACGCTCAACGTGCACTTACTTACTCTCAAGGTTCAAAACTACATGAGAATTCGCGCAACAATTCGGTAGATAATTTCTGTCGATCCGTCGGTATCCCGGATTTTATATTATATCTTCGCTCTGAATAAACTCGTATAGAGTTTCTCCTCTGCCGTTTTGGCCTGCTAACTCCTCAGTACACAGGGTGCGGTCTCGAGTTCTCGCACGGCCCTTGCCCACTCCTCCAATCTCGGCGCGCAAGTCAGCGTCAGATCCCCCAGTCGTTTCTTAGCCATTATCACAAATTCACCCTGGCCGTGCCGGGCATCACAAACCGTTGGTACTCTAATTCGAACCTCCTTCGTTAGACGAGGGTCGCCAGAGTCTATCTCGTTCTCCTGCAAAAATACCAAAAGACGTACGAAATTAATGAGCTGATACATCTTTGAAGCGGTTATTGTATTTATTCCTCGATCGATCGTTTAAATTTTTTTTATATACACTAAATTAAATAACTGTACGATTTGATATTTTGAGCTTGTTGTATGAAAAGACTGAAGAAGACACAAGGAATAATAATTGATTAAATTAATAGGTTTAACCGCCGGGCTAGTATACACGTATAATAGAAGATAAAACGACGGAAGCTTATGGAAGGAATAAAGGAGGCCTCACCTCGTTCTCGTCGACGCGCCTCAGGGTCTTGGTGACCCTCAGCAGCAGCTCGGCGCTCTCGAGCTCGGGCCGGCGCTCGACAGCGCTAACCGTGCCCCGGGCCACGAGGTCGCTCTGGCAGTAGGCCTTGGCGAGCTCCTCCTTGCTGCAGGGCCGGCACTCGGCCTCCTCCTCGTTCGGCTGCTGCAGCTCCAGGTCGTAGTGCAGCCTGACCTTGGCGCCGCTCCGCTCGGCCAGCTCGTCGGCCTCGACGTAGAGGGCGGCTATCTGTCCCCGTGAGCGGAAGCACCGGTGCAGGGACTCGTGTTTGCCGTCGCCCGAGGCGTAGATCAGCCGCAGGCTGCCCTTGCCCTCGAGGTAGACGCGCGCCGGGCCCGAGGCCTTGACGCAGCCCCGGAAGCCCCGCTGCGAGTTCTCGCCACCGGAGAGGACGACCCGGAGGGCGCCGCGCGGATACCGCCAGGAGACGCTTCCGCGGGAGCAGCGCAGGTAGACCGGCCGGACGCCTTTGCCGCCGCCGCCGCTGTAAACAGACACAAGACAGTTGGAATGTTAGTTGAGACGTATACGTATAGCGTTGGGGAATGATTGGTAAACAACACTTGCCGATGAACTATTATACACTGGAGATAAGCTAATGCGGTGATTCGAAAAAGATTCGAAGCTCTTTTAACAAATTATTGCGTGTATAAATGTCATTTACGTAAAGGAATAATATAGAAATCTCAAGATTCATAATTAAAAATAGGAAAAAATTATTATAAAAGTATATTCATTAAAGGAACGGCTGCACGATTACAAAGTTATTAAGGCGCGAAACGACGCAGACCATTGGAAAAACAATATATTATAATGGTATATATCACTGCTCTCGCATCGGTGCGTCAGCGATGAAACGGCTCGCGGAGCATGAAAAAGTCCAGAGTCGCTCTAATGCCCCTTCTACGCTGCTTCTCTCTCTCTCTCTCTCTCTCTCTCTCTCTCTCTCTCTCTCTCTCTCAAGCGTAACTAAATTCGCACTTAAGCACCGAGTGATAATTGATTGGAATGTTTGCCCGGACGTTATCGAAGCCCATTTTGCATCGTAATGCATAAGTGTAAATTATAATTAATGTAAATAGTCTGATATATTTTGGTGTACCGATGTGACAATTTTAGAACATTATTGCCTCCAACTGGTTTATTTTAAACAAAATCAAGTTTACTTCCTCTTTTATTGTCTTCAAAGTATTCCAGTTACTAATGTGTTTATGCGAGCGTGTTTTATGAAAGCTGGAAGCGACAGCGTAGAAGGGTCAGGGGCAGAATCCTCGAGGGCCTTCCGAAACGCGATACGATACTCCGCGGCTGCATCCAGACCCTTTTTGCTCTCTCTTTCTCGCATGGCTGCATGCATGCGGGACGTCTCTCTCTCTCTCTCTCTCTCTCTCCGACAGTCCTGACCAACGAGTATACGAGAACGCGCGTAAGTATAATACGTGTGCAACGTGCAGGGGCAGCTTCTCGGATTTTCTCGGCTTCTTTTGCTCCTCGTATGCATCCCTGGATCGTGTAGCTCGATCGTATCTTTCGCGTTTGCTCTTGCACAGTGAAATGAGACTTTTCCAATATTATAGGTGTATTATTCCGTTTGGTTGGTTTTTGTTTACATGTTTTGTGGAAATTTGACGAGTGGAGCGTTTTTTTTAAATGGACTGATTGAGCGATTGTCACGATAAGAATCTTTAAAATATTTTGGATAGAACAGAGTTTAGCTTTATTGTTTTTTAGCATTAGAATTTTTTTATAAACTATAAGATTGAACTTTTTACAAAGTTAATATTACGAAGTTTCACAGTGAAAGTGTTTATGCAAAAATTATTATAAGAAACATATAATTTCTGTATTTAATTCGTAAATGTTTTTCGTTTCGTGTTTTGACCTACATTTAACAAATGATCTAAATATTTTTAAAGGATTAAATAGATCTATATCTTTCACGTATATGACGTTTTTATTAAGGAAATGCTGAAATTCATTCTTTTCAATTAAATTAAGTGAAGGTATTATTTCGAGTTTGAATATAATGCAGCATGTTGTACCTAATTGTATGGTTTTAAATTATTAATGTTTTATGAACCTATAACGTAATAAAGTTTTTTGTTAGCATATCGAGTTAAAAAATTGCAGTTCTCATTCTTGTATTAACAAATTCGCGACAATAAAGAAAGAAAATCGTTACAGTTTACCAGGTATGTTCATAAATAAACTTCGATCCCTGAAAAAACATTAATATTTCACTAAAATTTATTCATCATCGTAAAACTCGGCGCGAAAGGAAACCGATCCCACCGAACAATCAACCACTATATAATCTCATCTTCCGCAACTTCTATAAGCAATTCACTTCCTGCACAACGTCAAACTCATTGTCTAAAAGGATATACAACCGTGTGTATGAAAGATAGAGAGAAAAAAAAAGAGCCACGTAAAGTGGAGGCTTTCGCGCGAAAAACAATAAGCACTCAAAAAAGCTAACTACCTTATAGTAGAGCGCAGAGATCGGGAACAATCTATAAGCAAGCGCACTTCTCATTTGCGTTAGAGCCGCTTTTCCTCATCCACAGTTGCGAGCTCGCTCAACCTCTTCTCTCTTCTCTCTCTCTCTCTCTCTCTCTCTCTCGGCGTGTATTTATTTTGAAGTTAAAGGCGAACGCATGGATAATGAGAACGTGCTCGGAAAGAGAGCGTATATACACAGCATCTCTCCGCGCAACGGCAAACCGGTTCTCTCTCCTCTCGCGCAGGAGATACACATCCTCTCTCTCGTGCGCGCGCGCGCGCGCGATCGCCATAACCACGAGGAGACCGCTTCACTCCGCGCGCGCAGGGCACACGCATCGCGCGACTGGTTTGCGTTTTAATGCTCTCCGCGCGCGCGTGTGTGGTGTGTGCGTGTGTGTGTGCGCCTATGTGCTCTTTGGCTCTTTTTTCCCTCTCGAGTCTCGCGCTTATTAAATCATCGTTCGACCCTTTTTACACCGCAGTCGCACACACGTATGAATGCATATATATATACTTATAGGTACTCCGCGGTACCGCTCATTTTACGAGATGTACACACACACACACACACACACACACACGGAATGGGCGCACGGTAGCGCATCCTTTTCTTTCGCTTTTTCGCGCTTAGCTCCCCGAGAGGCTATTATCCCGGTGTATACGCGTGTGTGTTTGTTTTTGTTTGCGCTGTGCCGTTGACTCTTCGGACCTACTGCGCGCCCAGCAGCCGCATGTGGCTTTTGTGCTGCACTTGCCTTTCCCGCCTGTTTCCAGAGAGAGAGAGAGAGAGAGAGAATTTAGAGCGCCAAAGGAGCGAATATTATAGTTTCCTTCCTTTCGAGTAGTCGCTCACTGTATAATGTATATAGTTCGACGAGATAGTCGGTCGGGTTTCGTTTGAGGAATTTTTCGTGTGTACCGTATTGTTGGACTAATTGTGTGTTACCGCCACGCGAGAGCCTCGATTCTTGAGGGTGCTTTTCTGTGCACTCATCGACTATGTAGCGAGCCCTCGTTCGAAACTGTTGTTCATGGCAGCACATTTAGGAGCACATTTTTAGAGGGCGGAGATTCACACGAGGCGTGCATTACAATTCTGTTCTATATAATTGTATTTTCCGTGTTTATGCATTTAGTCTACATACATGGTATATCATGTTTATAGGAATTCAACCGATTGATAAAATACAATAAAACTGATCCCATCGTACGTTCTTTCCAAGCTTCACGTAAAAGACACTTGGATAAAACCGCGCAAAGCTTTTATTTCGGTCAGCGCGATTTCGGTTTAACGCATCATTTTTTTTTGTTCAATCGGTGCCGCGCTAAACGCCTTTACGCGCGTCACTGCGATATGTTTTCGCATTCAATAAAATTTAAATTCTACACGTTAATTAATGGGCGTCGAGAGCGGCTCTTTTATTTCTCCTGCCGAATCGGGGAACTCGAGGAATTCGCTGATAGCACGGACAAGGACTTGGACAGGGACAAGGTTGCGGCAGGAAGAGGCCGAGGGCATCGACGACGGATACTTAACTGGTTCTCTCACTTTCCGATCCGTGTGTGTATGGATGTGTTACAATATACGTTTGCTTCGCGGCGTTGAATGCGCGCGGAGAGGAGAAAAAGTGGTCGATTTAGCCGCGCCTACATTTTGCAACTGCACTTGGTATCGTGTGTGCACTGCAGCTTGCCTATGGAGATTTGAAAGATGACCGACTTTTGCTGCGTGCAACTTTTCTTTTTCGACTATTCGAAGCCATTCTTGTGTATTATTTCGGAATTAGTTTCTTGCGATCGCGTTTAACGTTTTATTTTATCACATCGTTTGCGATATTAACATTTTCTAAGCTTGACTTGGAGAGAGAAGATTATACAAACGTTATATATATAAACATTATGAATTAACGCAATTTTTAATTGTACGGCATCTTTTATTCATGAATATTGCGAAAAGCAATCAATTTGGTTGTATATGTTATATAAAGTCCCAAACACTTGATTTCGCGCGTATCGTTAAAAAAAATATGATTGATTCTAAATGACCGTAGCGGATCGATACATAATATCTTTGAGAAAAGAAATTAAAATGAGAGGCAGTTATAACCAGTTCTGTTTTCATTTTTTAAGGAGCGCGAGACCCATTAAGTGTATCATAACTCATAGGCGATATGTCGAAATTATCGCATTTTAAGTATTCATGAAAAAAAATTAATTTTCTTCGGACAATATATGCTTTCGTTTGAATATTTTGCCGATAAATTTCCAAAATAGTCGATTCTCGCCGCTCGCGGTATAACGGACAGGATTTCTTTATTTAATCAGAAAAAGTAGCACGCGATAATTATACTCAACGAAAAAAAACTAGTTTATCTACAGAAACATAAATAATTTTCACATAAATAAGAGTTAAATTAGTTTACAACAAAAAATAACGATAGCCGATAATGAAAATGTACACTTTTTTTTGTATATCGCGCGTTCAACACAATCTTTACGCACATATAAAAAAATAATACAATGCTCACTACAATGCGAACAGTCGGTCTTAGGTTACAGCGCGTCTACATAATACGCACAATCGCGTGGACAGAGACAGTGAGAGAGAGAGAGAGAGAGAGAGAGAGTCGTGGCGCGCGAGCGTAGGCGAGTTCCGTTAAATCCCGCGGACGCGGAAGTCGACCTCTGTCACGATTTAGCAGCGCTTGCACAACTGCACCGACTCGCGTTCTCCAATACACACACACACACGCGCGCGTACATGTGCACACATAGAGGATTATATTATGCAGCCGGATTCTTATTTGTCAATTAGAATGAAAAAATAGAACGAGTCGGGCCGGGCGAGAGTATAAGTTGGGTGAAAGGAGACAGCGGAGGAGAGAGCCGTATAGAGCGTACGTACAAGAGAGTCGCGAAATGAGAACTGCCGAGGTAAGGCTTAGTTCGCGCGTTGCGACACTTTTGTCGCTCGTTTTAATCTAAATCTACGGGCCGCGCTTGCGGCATATAAGACGCGCGAGGCGGACCCCACAGTTGCGATTTTCTAGGATACACACGGACACACACACACACACACACACTTGTGCTGCTGCTACTGCCAGAGTTTCTCGGACAATTGCGGGATTTCGCAATTCTCGGGATTTACTGGGTCAATTTGCGCTACGCGCGGCCATCGTAAACTCCTGCGAAAATCTTGGCAGACTCGGCTTTTCGATTTCATGCTGGCGAGTGCATCTTTATTCCTTGCTTTGTCCCGTATACGATGATACGATTATATACAATGTGGACTTACATGTGTCGATGTGTGTAACGATTAGTAAACATTACTATTTTTCATAAATTATTGCTACAAGTTTCTTTTAATATAATAGTGTGTTAATTCTGAGACATAAATTTTGCTGCTATATCTTAATTGCTTATACACAAAATGGATTAAATAGATCGAGAATAAGATTAGGTATATACTTGATATTAATAAAGTTAAATGCTAGCGCAGCGGTTTTATAAGCAATCACTCCGGTGCATTTTATAAGTTTCATTAACTTCTTACAGAACATTAACCACGGGAAACAATATTAATTATTCATGAAGATTAACAATAGATATTGTAAAACCGAACTAGTAATCACGATCGCTAAAGCATTCGTAGAAACGACAGAGCAAGAATACTACGTTATGAAACGTTAAGATTAATTGACATTGTTATCAGGACAATATATAATTACAATGTCAACCGGTCAATTAGAACTGCTTCTTTTTTTATTCCATAATTGCTGTGCTTTCAGTCGAGCACGAAGCCGAGTAATCGCGCGTGAACGAAATTTCTATACTTATAATCTCCTCAATGTTTACGAGCGCGCGGAAAAACTTCGACAAACGGACGGTGACTTTCTCTATTTGATACAAGTATACCCGCGTTGAGCGATTGCTCGCGACAAACGGTTGCATTTGGTATTATATATAAGAATGGTAATGCTACGCCGGGAACTCCTTTTAAGTTCTTGGAAAGTTTAATTTTATTGTCGGTTCTTTGGTGGTCGAAAGTCGCGGGGTGTATACTTTTTCTTCTATTGTATTTAAATATAATACCAATTATTAGGGGGATTTCACTTGGGAATCTCATGCTTTTTAGATTTAGGCTCCGTGGTGTTTATTATGTCTTGCTTTAATTTAAATATCACATGTATACTCTTATATTGTCGGGAATATTTAAGGTCTGTAGTTATTGCTTTAATTTTAAAAAGATGGCTTATTTCACGCTACTTTCTGCTCATTAATGTTGGATGAAAGGTATGACTGAATCACCGGCGTGATGAAACGTTTGCGAGACATTCACACAGGTGGAAGAAACCGAGGCCACGTAATCGTTAAGTTAAACATTTTTTTTTCTTTTAATACTTTTCGTTGAGATTTACAAAAACAATTCTATAAAAATATGGAATATATTGAAAAAGAGTAAGATATCAGTCAAAGGAGGATGACAACGAGGGGAATGTACAAAACCGATGTTTTTGCTTAGAGCTTGTCAAAAAATGAAATTTGAAAAACTAATTAACCTGGGCAAGTGTGGGTACAATTGAAAAGAATAAGGCTGAAGTTTACTGAAGTAAGTGAAGAAAAATCAAGATTTCGTGCGACACTTAGTATAGTGAAAAGTAAAAAATTATTTTTGATATAATTTCCCCATCCGAATCTTTAAGTTTACATGGAATCTTCATGCTTATAGTAGTTTTACGCGTTTCCTATATTGATATTTATCAGGCATCCGTTGGCATCCTCCATTGATTTGCAAGCACGAAACAAAAATTCGTATCTCCAAGAAATGTGATATATTTCTCACAAAACCTATAGCTTGTTTCTGTAGGACAGAAACAAAACGGAACACGACGCGTACGACTTACAAAAACTGGCCTAATGACTCGAGCATTCGAGTAAATAATATCTCTTGCTTTTATCACGCGTACAAATCAAGAGTATATACAGCCTCTGTGATCGTTATTTATTTACTCCGCGAAAGCAGAAAAACAGGATATTGACTTGAACCAGTTTCACTATCGCGACGGCACCAAAAATCAAATTGCTCCATTTTATTTCCATCCTAGCATCCCAACACGCGTCCCGTATCATCTCATATCACTGAGACGGAACGAAAATGAAACTGACCTGCCAGTCCAGTCGCACTGATCGGCCGACGGGACGGCGGAGGTGTGCGAAGCGGGTGCCGCGAGTCCATCGGCAGCGAGGAGCAGTGCCACCAGGATCGTGGACAGGAGCGCGCGGAGCAGCGAGTAGTCCCACCTCATCGCGCTCTCGATATACCTTTGCTCCTCTCTTGATAATCCTTTCGCACTATCTCCTCCTTCTTCTCTCTCGCCTACTCTTTCTCCCCCTCTCTCTCTCTGCTAACCTCTTATTTATGTATATAGTAGAACTTGTTACACATTAGCCACCTTCGAACGCGTCATTCTCTATAACCAAGTCTTTACTGTGGCGAGACGACACGAAAAATCCGCACACGCGCGAAACCACTGGTTTTTACGGTGCGTCGTCTTGGTCGTCGGTACTGCGGCGGTAGTAAGAAGCTCTAGTCGTCGGCATGACGACTCACCTCGACAAGAGCAGAAGCCGAACTGCCGTAGCTGCTGAGCTGAGCTGAGCGCGCGAGAGAGAAACGAGCTCCGCGACCCCTCTCTACACGCAGGACCAAGCGGAGGGGAGGGGAGAGTGGAGCTCGCCGCTCGACTCTCGAGTGATATGCACGCACAACCAGAGAGAGAGAGAGAGAGAGAGAGAGAGAGAGACAGAAGAGCTATACTCGCGAGCTGCTCGGGGGCACTGCCATACTACTATATACATCTATAGACAGTATACTGTATAGGTACCGCCGTCCTTCTCTTTCGCTCCTTTTTTTTCACTCTTCTTTTCCCCCCACGCACGAGTGCACGCATTCTCCCTCCCTCTGTCTCTCTCTCTCTTGCTTCGGCATGCATTTTAACTTGATGTTTTTCTTTGCTTTCAGTGCAGCGCGACGTATATACATCGAGTGCGACATTATGCATTTTTGGCGGCAGTGCTGAATTTTACATCGATCGATCTCGTTTTCGAACGGTACGATTCAGGACCGCCGATATTATTATCTTTTTTGATTGTACTGTTTCTCTCGCTCTTATACTCGTCTTCCCTTTAATTATTAAAGAGTTAGCTTTTCACTCGTGCAGTGATATTAAATGCTAACCTCGATGTTGACTTTATAGAGCTTGATAAGTGTGGGCTTTCCACTTTTATACGAAGTGACAGCATTCTCGTTTACGCATAATTTCAAATTGATAATGTTCAGTTAATTTATAAAAAACTTTTTAGAAACTGAGCTTTTTAATAATTGTGTACTTATTATATACATGGTGCAAATCTTTTTTACTCAATAAAAGATTTAAATGGTTCGTTCATTTAAAGAGCAAATTTTCGTCAGTTACAAACTCGATTACTGATTACGGTGCGCACAAATTGACTTCTACACGAAATAGTATCTCATTTATTCAGTATTCTGATGCAGCAACAGCAGCAGCATCTTTCAGTAATTTGAGAAACAAGAATATAAGTAATCTGCAATCTCTTACGCGCAATGATTAACAATGACCGCAAAGACACATACATAAAGTATAAGAAATAAGATCAAATCGAGAGAGTATTCGAAGCATATATATATGTATAGCAAGGGAGGCATGTGACACTTTCGAAAAAGTGCGTCAGAGCTGTAAGTATATACGTTCGTTTTATCTGCCAGGGGGATTTACGCGCCCGAGAAGAGTGTATAATACACATAAGGAGAAAGATATATGGTAAGAGAGACGAGAGAAGAAGAAGAGAGAAAGGCCTCCTTGATGCGTACCAAGTACATACATATATACTGCACGTATACGCACGTAACGTTATACGCCATCGCGCGCGCAGCTCGTGAAAGATGTAACGCGAGAGAGAAAGAAAGAAAGAGGGGGGAAGCAAAGGAGGAGAAAAACGAGAGCTAGAGACGAGGAACTGTATATATATGCAGGCGCAACGCCGCCGCTGCACGTGCACCAAGGTATATAATATAATGGGTTGGAGTGGCTTTTCGAGCTGCTCTCGCTGCTTAGTTTAGGCTCAACAGCTTCGAGAATCGTCGAGCCCCGGGGTATTTTTTTTTATAAAGTGCTATCGCAGCCGCTGGGCCAAAAGATAAAAGTATATATGCATTATACCTATGTCTCGTTTATTTTAAGAAATTGCACATTTTTTCGTACGTGCGGGTGTATATACCTATAGTTTTATTTGACGCTTTTATCTCTTTTTTTCAGGTATAGATCGCGTTTTTAGAAAGGAAATAGTATAAGGTGATGTTGCCGTTGGTTGGTTGCTCAAAACGAGTTACTATGAAATTATTTCTTCGAGGCGGCTTGCGAGCTCTCTCTCTCTCTCTCTCTCTCTGTGTCTCTCGATTGTATATTTACTTCGGTTGCGAATGGAAAAGGAAACGCGCAGGGATTACAAATTGTTTGTAAATAAAAACTTTTGTGATGCGAGGTTAATATTTCGCTTCCCGGATATAGCGAATTAATTGCTGTGCATATTGTCAGTTTTGAAAATGTTTCTATATATAGCCGCTACAGGTTTCGAGGTAATGAAATACCGTGTCACATATCATTATACTTTACTTGTATAGGTTTTCCATCAAATTACCGTATACTGAGCGAACATCATGTATATATTGTAACTTATTAAAATAGAGCAATTGTATTTAAAATAAATGCAGTTGAAGCCAGGTTCCTTTTGATATACTCGGATAAAAATCCTCGCATTACAATAGCATCGAGAAGCAGATCTCGTATAATGTATATATGGTCATCCAAAAGTGGAATGTGCACTTGTTCCGTATGTGTGCGCAACCCTCGACGATCACAGCTCTCGCATCTCTTGCCGTTATAGCAGCCTCATCGGGGTAATAGGGGCCCCGCTTGCTCGCGAGATCTTAGACCGCGGGCTAGGCATGCGAACGAGAAGAGAGAGAGAGAGAGAGAGAGAGAGAGAAACTCGTGCAGACGAAAGGGTTCTGCGCAGCGTATATGTGCTGCAGTATACGTATAGTGTCTTGGAGCGCTCGGAGAAGTCGGAGGGACAGAGAGAGTGAGTGAGAGAGAGAGAGAGAGAGAGAGAGAAGAGGAGAGAGAAGCCGAGCAACAAGTTGTCCCGGGACTCCATATAAACGTGCTCTCTCTCTCTCTCTCTTTCGCACACACACGCACGCACATGTGGCGGGTAAAAATGCGTCCGCGCGCGCGGCTCGTGTTGCTGCAGTGCAGTGCAGCTCTCTTGTAACCAGGCGAACGCGCGCGCCTTAAAGC
Source organism: Megastigmus dorsalis (assembly GCA_900490025.1). NCBI lineage: Eukaryota > Metazoa > Arthropoda > Insecta > Hymenoptera > Megastigmidae > Megastigmus > Megastigmus dorsalis. Next base: position 76,706 of record UELU01145901.1, read on the forward strand.
TATGGCGTTCCATTATATTCGCGCGCGCGATGCTCCGCTTCTTATCTTTCACGGACGTTGACGCGTGTCTGTATGGGTGTGTGCAGCTCTCTGTGTATAATCGTGAATATTCTCTCTCTTGCTCTCTCTCTCTCTCTCTCTCTCTCTCTCTCTCTCTCTCGCTCTTGTTGAAGAGCATGGCTCATTACGTGATCAAAGAATGTGTGTGTGTGTATGTGTGCCTGAGTGGAAGCCTATAGGTAAATGGTCGGTTCCGAGGTATATATACGAGCTTCCGCAGGCGGTATTCTGTATTATATATATATATATATACATCTTTTCTCTCCTCTTCTACTCCTCATCCTCTTCCAATCTCCCATATATAAATGTACATATATATATATTTCTTTTTCTGTTTTTTGACTCTGCACTGTTCTTTTCTTGCCCTCCCTTTTATTCTGCTCTCTCTCTCTCTCTCTCTCTCTCTCTCTCTCTCTCTCTCTCTCTCTTTTATCTTAGCTCGTTTCCCTTTAAGGATGCTGCAGCAAGATGAATTTCTATTTATAGGCTGGCGTATCGTAATTTTGCTTGGTCTCCGGTATCGTCGAACGATTCGATAAACATTATAATGTGTTATGGCCAGAGGTGTATTGTGTACAGACGGTACTTACATATATTATAGTTCCGAACTAATTAAAGTTTTAATTGTTTTTAAAACGATCAAAGTATTGATCTGAGCCTTATTTCAATCACATCGATTCGTTTTACATAATTTTAAACTGAAAAATATTTTTGAACTATACAACTTGGACTGTAAAGAGATAATGGAATAAGTTTTTACCACTTCATTAATTTACAATTCATTTTTTACGGAGATATGAAAGTAGATAAACGCGATATTCACGCTCAAAGAATTTATTTACAAAATACATAATGCACTTTAAACATATTTATAATGTATAACACATCATTGAATCCAACATGTTTCGCGATTGTCGGCACCTCTTTCTTTTTATCCGAATAAAAAAAGACATGTCACACACGCTGACGACCAACCCAAGATTTGATACAAAATTTAAGATTTCCCAAATGACTAATCTCTTACGCTCGCTCGCGCGCGCGCGAGAAAAAAAAAGGTATAACCGAATGTATTGCTATTTATACAGTTCTCTCCTCTCGACTTCCCGGCACATGCACACACACATAGCATAAACCTCCAGAACGCGTAATCATTATATGTGTGTTCTGTTTCCCTTCCTTTTTTTTTACGTGTTTTTTTCCTCCTTTTGCAGCGCTTTATGTTGGAGGCGAGAGAAGGATGTGTGCGTGCCGTTTTACGAGTGCGCGATCTACATTTTGAAGTTGAGAGATAGCGTATATATGGCTTCGCTTGCTGCTGCTGTTTGTTTTTGGTATAAAAGCTCTCTCTCTCTCTCTCTCTCTCTCTGCCGGATGCGGTATCCGCGACGATAATTTTTGTCTGGGCCTTCGTGAATTTGTTTCTTATGCTAGATGGTGACGCTCGTAATAGAGTGGCCTGGGAGACTGCGAGTGGTTTTTGTTGATTTTTTTTCCTTGTGAACGATTTTAATCGCGAGGCGGCCTTCAGCACACTTGTGGCTTGGCTATCATTTCCTTTAGCATTTTCACGAGGCATCGCTTTCTGGAACAGAACGAGAATTTATTAGATAGTGGATTTGTGCGTCAAATTAATTGTTTTACACAATTGTAAATGTTTTGCAAATACGTGCAATGGACTTGTAGTTATAAGTCATTTATACAAGCTCTTTAAAATTGATAGAATAATATTTGAATATACATCAATGAACGATATATATTCAGTTTTTTTTTTACTTAATTTATTCATTATTAAATCTATCTCTTAAAATAGTATCTAATCCTACAAGCCTACTCAGAATTTACACATAACACAATGCTGTTTAAGTGTCAATTTAAAAGAATAAAGATTTTAATCTCGTTTCTAAAGTTTTTTGCGCGTCACATTCGGCCGGGGCGGCGTCTCGAGGAATATATATCTCGCTCACGGTCCCGCGTGCCTGGGATTTACCGCCGAAAAGTCCGCGTTATATAGCCTCCATTATCAAGTCTCCGTATTTATTGCCCTCGTGCGGTATTCCCCCTTTACGCCGCGCGCGCCGCTTCTGCGAAAGAAAGAAAGAGAAAGAGAGATAGATAGCGAGAGAGAGAGAGAGAGAGAGAGAGAGAGAGAGAGAGTAGGCGCGCAAGGATTCCCCTGTGGCTGTTTCTCGCATTGTCATCCTTAACGAGGTCCACTTGACTCCAAGACGACTGACGTCATCGCCAAGTCTTGCCTCGAGAGACTGGAGTCGAAAGAGAGAGAAAGAGAGAGAGAGTGAGTGAGAGAAGGGGGAGAGGAAGGGGTCCGCAACCGATTAAGCGAGGTCTACGGACCTTTTAATTGAGAAACTGAAGTTGAAAAATATAGATCCGAGTATGCGCGATGCTTATCGCGTTTTTCTGAAAATTCATCTTTATAACTTCTGGCTCGCGTACATGTGCGATATAACTTCTGACGCGGACGACTGGAATATTTCGTTGTACGAATCATTATGAACGACATTAAATGAGCTTGAAAGAGCAAATTCTGCCTCTTTAAAATAGGATTGCTATTTCGAAAAGGATGTCAATGTTGTTATAATCAATGTGGCCTTGCGTAACTCGTTTCCGAGCGTGCAAATGTTTTAAATATATGTATATGCCTATAGACAAATTAGCGCGGAAAGAAAGTAAAATGATCTACTTTTTTTCTATAACGACCACATACGAAGCTGGAAGAACATACTCGTTATATGTTAATCCCGTACATGTTTTTAGCCGTTCGCGGCAAAACTGCTTGGTTAACCAGTACACTTCGGTAGCCTTAGCTTCTTATCAGTATATATATATATATATATTCTTGGAAAATCAAGTTAAATAGCGCAGCAGCCGTACGCCGTGCACTCATTACGGGAAGAGCATAAAATATTCTTTCGTCTTTCCTGCGTGCCGTTTACGTAACATGCACTTTACGGGGTAGTTTTGCGTCTGTTAAAGATATGACGGGAAACCCGTTCGTTTTACTTTAAAAACTTAAGCTTTGGCAAACGACACCGCGACGAGGAGAGACGATGTTCTTTAATCATTGCCCCGTACGTATATAACCTACAGCAAAGACTGTTTACCGCTCGGGAAAAAATTATGCGATCCGCGATAATCGGTTTAAATTATTACTTTATTCGAGAAATAAAGCCGTAAGAATATATATATAACGTATTGATAAAAATTCTATAGTATAGCATATATAAAGTATATACAGAGCGAATGAAACTGTAGAATTCCCAGTGACAAAGTCAGTTGAAATTTTGTTCGAAATCGCTCGAGAACGAGTATAAAGCCGCTGAGGAGATGGCGATAAGCTATAAGGAACGAAGGCGCAAAGTAACCGAAATAAGACCGACTATGGTAGATGGAATGTAAAGAAGGGAATACACATACGCATACACATACAGGCACACTTGTATATAAGATTAAACAGGGCGCGAGCGCAGGCCAATTGGTCTGAATTACGAAGCTGCGGGACGCGTTCCCTCGTGGCTGGCCACGAGCCGTACGTCCTATACATGAGAGCCAACGATGAGACGCGCTCTTCAAAAAATCATCGACTGCGTTGACGTAATAATATAGGCCCCGCCGACAGCGACAACAACGACGACAACGACTGTCTCATCGCCTCGCGCTCGAGTCGCAAACAAATTCATCAGAAAACTTTTCATACGCATCGCTAACGAGAATCTCGTCCAACCTCGCGCATCCAATCGCTTTCGTTTAATACTTCGGGAATGTTTATTTTCATTTAGCCGCGGCGCGACACGCTCCGTTCTCTCTTGGGAATGAGAGATTGATTGACTGTCGCTCGCTTCGAGGAGTTTAGTTTATTATGCTTAAATGTAAACGCTGGCTTGATTCGCATGTGTGCAGCGTGTGGATGGCTGGGGTTAACCGCGGGTGTTCGCTCTTATTGTTTTAGATCCTTGCTAATAAGGGGAATGGAGACGCGTTGATTTTAAGTGAAAATGAACTTGGGACGCTCTTGAGCGATACTGTATATTTGGATTAATTATTGTGCGCTGCTGCTGCTGCTGCCGACGCATGCCCGACGAATTTCGGGAATGTACGCTCGGCTACAAGCTTTTTACGCGTTCTCTCGTATCACACGTTTATTGCGATATTTTTGTTTAAGCTGTCGTCGCTAATTAAAAAAACATTATATATTGCTTATTTTATAAATAACGGATAAAGAAAAAGACGTAAGTTCACATCAGGAAATAAAACGTCGTCGTTGTTATAAGCTCGAGATAATCAACAGGTGTGCGCACGACCAATCGATACCTAAACAAAGCAGCAGCAGCGGGGAATGTTGAAAAAATTCCTCGTTTCTCGTAGAAAGATTGACTTGTCAATTCGCGCGAGCGCACAATCAGCGGCGTTCACTCGCGTTACGCCGCTCATCAGGCCAGTTCGGCTCGCGCGCGCGCGCTCGGCATTGTTCCATGCGATACATGAATCGCGACGCGAAACATCTGTTGCTTTCTGCCTATATACGTATATATGTATGTATATGTGTACACACACGCTCGGGGTATTATGTCGAAAGGCCTCGGCTTTACAGCACACGTGCGTCGTATAAGAGCGAAGAGAGGCGTGCCAACTATATATAACCACTTGGACTCTTGCTTCAAAGTGCGATGCACCTTCTGTGTATATATATAGAGTTGGTGGATCGGTCAGGGCTTTGCCTTTGTTTACTCGCTTACTTCGAAGTGTTACAAGTTTTTTTCAATAGAATTCCTCTTCGCTTTTCTCTTATACCCTATAGATATGTATGTGTTATGCGCAGATAATGTGGCTTCCATTCAAAAATATTTACGTTAGATGATTCCATTGTAAGTTGCTTCCTGTGGGTCGTCGCACTATTTCGACGTGAATGAAAAAATATGATTTTTACCATATCTATATACCCTAAATATGTATGAACGAGTGAATAGAAAAAAAATTTATCGGGCCTATATACATCTGGTTAATGAAATGTTTTAATGGCAATTTATTATTAGCTTGTATAAGTTTTATTCTTTTAAAGGTTATAGCGCACACAAGAACCTGAATTCCAACAGTGATTCACCTTTAACGAACTCCCTTGTCGTTGCTCAAGGGCTTTTTCGCATATGTGTTCTCTCTCTCTCTTTCTGTCTGCGTGTATAGTATAGGATCGACCGTATCGAAGTGGAGCAGAAGAAAAAGAGAGTGAGTAGGTATAGGGAAGGATCGTCGAAGAAAGAGAGAAGGAGAGAAGAGAAGGAGATGAGGAACGAGAGGATGAAAAGGCGAAATGGGAAGTGAAAGAAGAGATGCAGGCGGGAGATAAAAACCATGCGAAAGAGGTATAGGAAAAGAAAGTTTGAAAAATTCTCGAGATGACAAAGATATAAAGAATGAGTCTTTGGCAAAAGGTTTAAGTTAGAAAGTTTTGAGCATGTATAATAATTTCATGTAAATGTAGACCGTCGATGCCTCTTGTTATCTTTGATATATAAACAAAATTTTATATACATTATCATTCTAGCTGTGGATCAATCGAAATCATTATACGCAGTTGTACAATCGGACTCATCGTTTCAAGAGAGCGAAATTCGCCCAAAAACATAATTTTGGACTGCACCTCTGCGCCAACACCTCCGAATCAACTTGACCGTACAAACACGAGCGTCCGTATAGCATTAACAGTCGCGGCAGAATGATTTTATTTCTTTCTGCAGCAGCGACGTTAACGAAGTCAGCCCACTGCGAATTGACCCTAAAAGCCTATATATATAAGAGCAGAAAATACGTATATCTATGGCGCGCAAGGGCGGAGTTATTATTATAGTCGGACACACGGAGCCGTCGCATTGCTATGCATGAGCTTGAGCGCGCGATCGGGCCCCGCGGGCCACGCGCGCTTTACACTGCCCACTCGACGACCGCATACACGACGGCTAAGACGACGATGCACTTATTAAGGTAATCCTTACAATTACGGAAAAATGCGCGCGTGCATACGTCCAGCGTCCGAATGGCTTTTTACTCTCCTCTTCTCTCGCACATATACTCTCTGCGCGTCTTTTTTGGCTGCGCCAGGATCTATACGCATGTATATGTGTGTGTATATATAGGTGCAGTGGGTCGTTCTCGGTCCATTTGGTGGCCCCGGCGGCGGCGTGAGCGGGGCTGGCTCCAATTTTTTGACCGTCCGCGTCTCGCTCTCGCGCATTATACTATATACAATGCGCCGAGTCTATATCTGCATCGCGCGGAGAGGCAGCGAAAAAAGTATTCATCCCCGGGCTCTCTTCTTCTTTCTTACTCTTCGTGTATATATGTATATGCTGCAGTGCTTGCTGATGCCTCGCTGAATTCGAGACTGCGTGTATGTATACGCGCGTTATGTTACGCTCGGCGAATTGCTGCTCGTTTTTATTGCGGGGCCCTTATATATGTATATACAGCAGGGTCCGAGTACATCTCGCGCTGCCATTGGCTATTATATGCGCCTCTATATACCTCTTTCGATTCTCTTATACCTATATTACACTGCGAGCCGCGCGCGGCCTCGAGAGACAGTTTAGTGCCTTTTGATTGTTTTTCTTTGTTCTTTTTGTCTAATGGACCAGGTGTTGCAGCCTCTCGAGCGCGTTTTATTATTAAATGCCCCCGAGGCGCAATTGGACCCGCGGGATTCGAACTTTTTGTTATATTTGCTCAACCGCTGCGAGTGCGAGCCTTGGCTTATTGCAGGAGGCGTGCGCAGCATTTTCGGTTGTTAGGGCGCGAAAAAATTCGGCTCGCGCTTTATTACATTTTTACGCCGCGCGGGCCTGATATTTCATTCTGCGGAGTTGCGATGCTCGGTGTCCAGCGGTGGCCAAATGCATATGTTTTTCGGATGTAATTGTAGGTATTTACAAATGTCGGATTATCCGTTAATAGGTTGTAATTATCGCAGCCGTTGCACCGTTCCAAGGAATTCAGGAAAATCGCTCGAGCTCGCGCCTTAACTACAACACTGTGTATTTTGGTATATATATATATATATATATATACTATAGTTGAAAATCAATGTTGAATACACGAGAGAGGGAACTAACATACTATATTTAGTGCGAGCAGACTCTTGCAAACCAATAAATGTATATCGCGCGAGCAGTGGTTTTTTGGATGTAGACAAATTTTACTGCCGATGAATGCGCGCTTAATTAGCTGCAGTTTAGAGCTGCGGCTGCAGCTGGAGCGCGCGCAACCTCCTATAAAGAAGCATTAAAACTGCATACAATTATATTTCTTTTGTTTCTCTTATATATGCGAGGCTGCAAGAACAATAATCTCTTGTGTCTTCGGCCATTAAACGTATATATATGCGTGTATACGCATCGGCGTCGTCGAGAAAAATGAATGAGCGCCGATGTTTACAACGTTTTAAAGGGCCAGAGAGAGAGAAAGAGGAAGAGAGAGAAGAGAGAGAGAGAGAGAGAGAGAGACGAGAACGACCTGCTGCACTGCAGCACATAGCCTCGTGCCATATAAGTGTCGAATCACCTGTTGTTTAGCGGCACGAAGCGCCCCGAGTAATCGGCCAGGATATATATTCAAGCCTCCCGGGAATTAAGTGGTAATTTTCTCATGGCTGTGCCGGCGCAGCAACGCAACTCCAACCGCGCAGCACCGCGAGACTTCTTCTATACAACGGTACTTGCATTAGCAGCCGTGTGAACGCCGCGGCTAAATCGCCTTCGCGGCTTTAGCGCCTCACTTGCACTGCGCGCTACCGACTCTCTCTCTCTCTCTATCTCTCTTCCTCTCTTTACTTCCGAGGCTTCTTCTTTTCCATATGGCCAGTCGACTTTGAAATAGGAATCAAATCCTGGTGATGCAACTCGTTTGCCGTCGGGGGTGGCCCTTCACGCTCTTCCGCTCATGCGAATCACAAAATCGAAAATCCCGCGCTGGCTCGCATCGTGATGCACGCGGGACCGAGATGAGGAATCGGGTTCTCATAGTGGCAATTGGAATTCGTAGAACAAGCTGCCGTTGTTCTTACGTTATTCATGAATCTACGGTTGTTCGAATCTTCATTTTATATTGGACCGCTGAGAAATCGGTTTATGTATATATATAGAGCTGGGAAATGCTTCGGGAATTCTGATTATTGATGAAAGATGTTTTTCATCGCGAGGGATTCGGGATATAATCGGTTTGTTACCGATCTTTATCCAAACTTGTTGCTAAATGTATAGTTATAAAAGTTGCTAAATATTATATTATTTTCTCTTTAGGAGCTTGATATAGATTGAAAACTTATTTAATTGACTTTCGGAATTTCACTAAAACGAAATAAAAAAATAGTTTGGTTCTTTTGAACATATTATATTTATGTAACACTTGATCAATTTGATTTAGATGAAATCAGACGATAATATAAAATGTCCAGAAGCAAATTTTGGGCTTCGCTACTCGCTTCGTTCCCGGTATAATCGTTTCAATCGGCATCAGCAAACAAATATCCTAAAGAAACACAAAACTCTTTATTCGAAGAGAAGAAAAAGGGGTCGTGAGTTGCGGAGCGCAGAGGATGGCGATATCCGTGCAATCTCCGCTACAGTTTTCTCATGGAACACCATAGGTAGTGGAGTTCGGTCAAACGAAGCGAACTAATCGGATAAATTAGCATTTCGCGCTAGGCTCGAAGATCGCATCATCATCATCGTGCTGCTGCTGCTGCTGCTTGTTTTCCCAGGACAATTTCTTATGTATGAACACGCAGACACCGTGAAAGACGTTGCCTTCGAATAAAAACCGCCGCTATATCGTATCAACGAAAGCTATGCGATGTATACGTCTTAATTAATTCACAGTTTTGTATATAAAGGGGAAGCAAACGCTCATCCAATGTTTTGTCGGTAAATTTACAACGAAAAAAATATTGTCGTATTACACTTACGCCTCTTGCTCGAAAGTTTCTTTGGACACGTTTGGACCGCACCGATAAGAACATGGATTCGGTCGAAAGTTCTGTATTCCGAAAGTTCTCATTCCCACTTTGTACTGCTCTAACGTGATGCAGCCGATACCCTCGGGGTCAAGACTTTTGTACACGCTCTCTATATGCCTGCAAAGATAAACAACAACAACAACAGGCTTTAAATAAATCGTCCCTTCTCTGCATATAAAATAGTAAAAATAAATACTGGTCCGAAGCGATCTCGAGCGCATCTCGAAAGAACCAATAAATCGCCCCATTAAATGTTATTCAAAAAGCTTAATTGATTGACTTTGCATATGGGCATAAATATTTCTTCCTTCTCCTTTTGCGCACGCATTCGCCAATATATACAGAGAGAGAGAGAGAGAGAGAGAGAGAGAGCTGAGAGTAAGGGCACTTCTTTGTCCCGAGATCCATTAATTTCGCATAAAACATTTGCTTCGGCTCGGCCCTGCACACCAGTCCGCAGTTTCCTTTTACGTTTTTAACGAGCGCGCACCCGATAACCGATTGAAATTCTGAATCGAATCCTTCATCGCGCGGCTTCGGTCGCGGCTCTCTGGGGCGACTCGTGTTGTATGTATGCACGCAGCGGAGATGCCCGAGACGCGTGGCCGCGCAAACCTCCGAAGGTTCACTGCGGAGGATTTAATTGGAACGTTTCGAGAAAGGATATATCCTCGAATCGGGCCGAATTTAATGAGGTTCGCGTTCCATTCCTTATACCCGGGATTGCTTGTGTTTGCCGAGAGGGAGAGAGTAATAGGCATATAGATCTTGCAATCTCTCAATTTTTGGGCGTTAAACTGTACGTATAAGTATATAGGACTTTTTTCGTCGCTGAGACAACCGCGCGTGTTTATGGGATTTGGTGTCGGTGTTGCGCAACAATCTATCAGCGACTTGAATTCTTACAATTTTATCTATAAAAGGGTGTTAAGATCATTTGAAAGATTCTTAAATATTGAAAACGTACATGTTAAAACATGATGTGCATAAATTATTATTAAAATGTCAGAATTATGAATAATTATTTTTTTATACGTCCTCATAAATCACAAACGATTACACATTTTACATCAAAATACCTTTAAGCTCTAGCTTCATTTTTTTACATAATAATAATCTATAATATCTTATGTCTTCTTTTATACGCACTTTGCGCATTTGCAAATTGAAAAGTGCGGTCAAGAGGCAGAGTAATTTTTCCTGCACATTCAGTACTCACTGTGAAGATGATTTTTCAGTACGCGATCGAAGTATAGTTAGTTGACCAATTGCTCTCAATTGAGAATTATTGGACCGAAAAATTCAAAGTCAGTCCTTCTGTACAAACGTAATTTACGATCGTTTCACATAATAACTTATGAGATAAGGTGCACTCTTTTATATCGCATTATTTTGATTATCACAATCTCTAAAAAGCCGAGCTCGTTTTTTAAAACAATGCAGCAATATTCATTAGTATGTATTACCAATACTCATCTATCATCGCTATAATATACACCTCAACCACTCCCCATTCAATTTTAATTTAAAAAAAAAGTCCACGTAAAGGATATTAGCTGAATGAGCATAAAGGGAAAAGGTCGAAGCTCAGCAAAGCAAACACTGTAATACAACGGAATCCAAGTTAGCGGGTATAATAAAACTTCTGATAGCTCTTATTTCGCGCGCGGCTCGGCGTATATAATAAACGAAACAGCACAAAAGGAGGAGGAGGAGGAGGAGGAGGATGCTGAACCTACCGGCGTGGAGTCGACGTGACGCTTGTGCGGAGAATCGCGACGAGGAGAGACAATTTCTCGGGCGCTATAGTACACCGTCATTATATACCAAGGGGGAGAAAGGGGGAGGAGGCGGATGAGGAGCGTTCGGGTCGCGGAGCTGCTGGTGGCGCGCGATTACGGGGGCGCGAGCGCGCGACTCCTGCAACGACGGCGGCGACCGGCCCGCGCTCATGGAAATAAGAAGGCAGAGTCGCGGCCTCGCCGTTTATTTTGCAATCTAGAAAATGGACTTTTGAGGAACGGGGGGGGCGGAGGGCCAGACGGCGACGGTGGCGGTGGCGGCGGCGGTGGCTTATCGTTCGTTATGCCGCTCGCGCGCGCGCGAACCTTTCACCACCGACAGGCTTTGTGTAATATTACGAGATCATAAATTATACCGCTTTACTGCACTGCGCGCACTCGCTCGAATTTCTACAGCTTTGGTTTTTGCGAAAATTTATTTATTGTTATTTTAATGGCTGAGACATGCCTCGATCATTTCAGTTCTATCTTTATTTCTCATTATTTTAAAATAATAGGGATGTTGTAATAAGTATTTGGATTGGCATTAATATAATTGCAGTTATTCATTATGCGCTGTTATGATTTATATATCTATATATGCACATATAGACGTTACAAAAACAAATGATGCGCTGCAAAACTCGTATGAAATTTACTTTTCACTCAAGTTCCATAAAAGAGATTTGCGCTATGCTTATTTTAATAAATATTTTATTTATTGCTTTTAATATATTTAATTAATCGTTTTTGTAATCTCTAGAGTTATTGATTATTCCAGCTTTCTCTAATCGAAAAGTGGCATTCAAAGTGCACCAGACTAGAGATGACGGGAGCCAAGCCCCATAAGTAATGGAACGATGAAAAGCAAGTAAAGACGACGCGACGCGCGAACTTGGATACGAAAAATGTAAAGAGAACCGCGCTGAGCGAGATTGTAGCGGGGACAGGAGACAACGCCTGACGCATATACAGTCGCACCCCCCGTTTTCGCTTCACCGTCTTTTTGCGCCATATGACCCTCGTCTCCCCTTCGTCTTCCATTATCCGTCGCGGATGCGAAGGGAGGCGTATATAGAAAAGATGGAAGGAGCGAGAGGAGAGAGAGAGAGAGAAACGGCAAAACTGTCATTTTGCGGCGAGACCGTGCGCCGCACGAAGAGCAGATCTCTCGATCCCTCACCTCGTGACAAAATGGAATTGAAGAGATTACCGCGAAAAGCCTTCTATCCTTCTCTCTCTCTATCTCTGCCCCCTCCGGGCATCGCCCAATAATTTTAAAATGCGCCGCCGCCGCTGGCAATTTTTAACGAGTTGGCCCCGCTATAACTTCTCTCTCTTTTTCGAGCATTCGACGAGCGGAGAGTCGTTGCATCGTTGGCGTGTATCTCTCTCTCTCTCTCTCTCTCTCCGGCTAGGCTCAATTACGGTCTTGCGTTCGAAGGGGAATTTTTTGACTTTTCGCTTCCCCGTAATGCGTCATTACCGTTAATGATTTTTTTGCGGTCAACAGCCACGTTCGGTACTACGAATTATTGTGAAAGTGAAAGATTTTTTCGGCAAAGGCTTGTAGTACCAGAGAGCAGGATTTTTTCGGTGGAAATGGAACATTTTTTAAATTGTAAACCATCAATGATTCGAGCCCCTGTTAACTAGTTATTGCGATGAACATCTTTTGTACATTTATGTTACTGGTTGACGTACTAATATTGTGCAATTTCACATAAAGGACTTTATTAGATCAGCGTATATATCAGTGTTATTGACAATATTAACCTTGAAGGCCTGAACGGACACTTTTTTTTTACTTTTTTCAGCAGCTTTATTTGGTATAAAATACATTTAAAGCCTCGTCGGAATTTTTCGAATTCATTCTTTACAAGTCGAGATATTGTACTTAAAATGTTGGAAATAATGTCACATACTTAAAACACCTACACTATTTCAAATTTTTACAGTATACGAGTTAACAAAAATTTTTGCCATGAATCCACCTATAGAATAAATATTTCAAAAAAATTAAAAAATTTGAACATTCTTTGTACCGTTACCAACCGGCATAACCCCCTATGAAGTTTCTTGGTGATTGGAACATAACTAATTACTAGTTGGGACAGATTTCTATGAAAATTTACGGCCAAAGATACACTTTTATAATGAAAATAATCCCAGTAGCCAGGATGTTACATTACTTTTCCTTACGTTGCAAGTTTTTTCTTCATATTTTTGGCCAAATTTTATATTCTTAAATATTTTTTATACTAATCCTCGTCATAAATTTCCTAATTTCTTGGTCATAGAAAACGTGTTGAAGTTATTACGAAAATGAGGTTAAATAAAAATGATTGCACCAAGTATAACCAGAAGTTTAGTCGCAGCATCCGTTATTCCTTTCCTCGTACAGTTGTACGAATTTTATTTTTCGGTCAGTTCGTTTCTCCCGCAGGTCCTATTTTTTGTCGACGTCCTGCGTCCTTTGTCCGTTTTCGTTTTGCTTTCCGAAAAGCCAATTTTCGGTAACGAACCGTAATGTTCGACGGCCAAGCGTCGTCGTGGCAATCGGTCGGAAGCGGACGATTATTTCTCTTAAGCAGGGACCAAAATTGCAACGTGTGTATATATATATAAGCTAATTCCCCGAACTCATTTGTTATATTCGAGGGACTTCTAACGTGATTATAATTACACATTCAACTATGACGGACCGAGATTTAAATCGAATAAACAGCTAATAATTGAACTAAATTTGGCACAAACATAACGATCGTTATATACTCTTTAAGATATTGCGAATAAAACGGATGATTAAAGACTCGGGGACGACAGGAAAAAGTATAATTAAGGAACGACACAGATCATCCGCGAGAAAAAAAGAACCCGATCTCGAAATTGTCCCTCGTGCGCTAACCCCTTTACACGCGCACTCGCCGAAAATGAGAACAGTGTCTGCACGTACGACTCCTCCCATAGCATATATATATACACAGACGCACTACATCTCCTTACCTCTTTGAGGTACGTGAACCTCTCAATAACCGTTGCTTCGGCTTTAAGTACAGCCGCAGCATCTCTCGCGACGGCGGCGGCGGCGGCGGCGGCGACGGTACACTTCTCCTCGTGAAAATAAGGGAGTAGGAAGAAGGAAGACTCTCTCTCGCACTCACACACACACACAGACACACGCGTGCATGCCACAGAGAAAGAGAGAGAGAGAGAAAAAGTCTCGAATTACCGTGGAGTGAAGAGTAACGGCGGCTCGACGAGTCCGGACCTGAAGAGTATGCACTTATCGAGGAGATCGAACAGGTAACCGAACGGATCGTCCGGCCTATCGACCACTAGATGCCCCACGAGGAAGTTGAAGAACTCGGGTATGCGTCGGGACTCGAGGTAACCGATCGCGTCCGACTCTGCCGTTGTCACTCGGGTCTGCGTCTGCAATCACATACGCGACATACAACGCAGCCATTATATATACATCAGGTATTATTGTAGGTATATTGTATCGTGCGGTGCCGTCTCGCGGTGCGTGACTTTTTGATAACCTCGCGCGCTGTATATCATATTCTTCTTGCCGATTTATTGCACGCACGCTGTTCCTTTTTTGCAGACGCGGTTAATCGCAGCTCGTAATCGGTTTGTCTATATTGACTCTGTCTGGATTCGATGTTATCTGAGATTAGCTTTCTTTGCTACATTATAGCAAATGAAATTGTTATAACAGGGCTCGAATATCGTATAGAGAACGACTCTAAATCGGTATTTCAATAATGCGTCCATTTCAAAGTCATAAAGACACTTTTATTACACGGGTTGTGGGATCAACGCACCGATGCGAAAAATTCGTTGTCGTTACGAGAAAACCCACGCGCGGTGCAACGCAGTCGAAAAACAATATGCTGTGCTCGCGAGTGCACAATTACGAAAATTGCGCGCCCCCCCAAACGAACAGCCGCTATACCAGAAATGCATAAAAAGAAACGCGCGCCTTGTGGAAAAGAAGCGGTCCGAGAGACTCGACTGAACGCAGACAAAAAGTCGCACACTTACGCGCCTTTCTCTCTCTCTCTCTCACCTAAAATACTAATAACATATAACCGCCCGCTCGCAGGCAGCCAAGAATCTGCATAATCTTGGCGCCCGAATATCCCGAATTCCGCTGGATAATCAAAGAACAGAAAACTCCAGCGTCTCCGCAGCACATCTCTCGGTAAATATCGCGCGCGCCGATTCCTGGCTGAGCTCGTTTCTTTCTTCTCTCTCTCTCGCGCGCGGGCGAGAAACAGAGAGAGAGAGAGAGAGAGAGTGAGAGAGCATGTATATCGGAGCACGTCGCGGAGTTCGCGTGCAGCAAAGTGGCCTCGTCTGGTATTCGAGGAACGCGCGCGCTCGGGGCATGTTTCGCGTGCGTATACTTGTAGTGTGCAGCGAGTATCGCGGCTTTCTCTCTTTCTCTCTCTCTCTCTCTCACTCTCCTTTGGGGTTTTGAGAGGAGCGTCGGTGGGAGCCGAAAACCGATCGGCCCTAAAGGAATGTCCTCACTCTACTACTCCCGCGCGCGCAAACCGAGACTCTCTTGTGTCCCGAGGTCAGTCATCAAAAGGCAATTTCCGTTTTGCGTGGGCCGATTATCGCTCAATGCTCTCGCTCTCGCTCTCGCCCTCTCTCTCTCTCTCTTCCACGTGCGCTCACAAAGCCCATCATTGACCGAAAGGGGGGCGTGAGGGGGGCGCATATTTTTTAAATTGCCGGTCTTTTTTCGTTGCTTCCACCGAGAGAGAGAGAGAGAGAGAGAGAGAGAGAGAGATGTGTATCCCCCTACTGTGGGTGCTGTTGTGAAATATGTATCCGCGTCTGCTCTGCCTGCCTGCCTGTCTGCCGCGCGCGCGTGTGTGTGTGCAGTTTCGGTCGCCCCGCGAGCTCTTTTCGACTATATAATCGTTTTGATTCCTCGGGCTAGCTGGACGGTATATTTCACGCTGGAATTTATTTATTTGCTGCTATATGCGAGAGCAGCAGCATCAGCAGCGGCAGCGGCAGCTTTTTTCGGTCCGCAGTCTAGCCTCGAGGCTGCGACTGGTTGCATGACGTTATGCGTTTTTTCGCAAACATTTTAGATCCGTTCGTTTATCGCTTATATTACTTTATGCTCGAATACATCCTCTATATCCATTTAATAGGTATTTATATATTAAATACCACTGGATGGATTCTGTACAAGATGTTCTACACATTAGTAATAGGGCACGCGATCAATTCATAAGCTAACATGGAATGCGCTAAAAGAAAATAACCACACCGCGATAGACATTTGCGAAGCATGTTTCATTCCCATTTAAAAAGCTCAACATCTGCCAACTGTGCGATTCGATAGCCGCATGTACATAAGGAGCGCGAAAATTTCACAGAAAAGAAGGCACAGAGAGAAAGAGAGAGAAAGAAAGAACGACCCGCTCGTACAAAAACTGAAAGAGAGAGAGAGAGAGCGCATCGAGACAACGCGGTCTCGGCCGAAAAAGCGTCGCTCCATAAAAATTTCGCCTCGTTTCGTCGTGGAGCGTTTATTTTAAAAGCCCCTGAAGCGGACTTGCGGCAGCGCGCACACCCACTCGTATATATATATACCGTCCCGCTTGTACACACATCAATGGCAGATAAAAAGAGAGCGAGGCAGTCGCTCGTCTCGGTCGTCTCTTCTCGCTTAGCCTATGCGTGTACCAGTGAAAATTAGTCGGCGCGCAGAGAGAGAAGGTTTCCATAATAGGGGCAAGGTGGTCGTCCATAACTCTCTATAAATACCCCCGTCACGTCCGAGTGCGTATAGCTGAGACTCTGGCCCGCTCCCCTCCTTATGTACACCCCGAGCGGGCGACCTTATGCCACATGAATAAGAGAGGAAGACGGTCACGTGTCGCAGTGTGCGCGTATGTGTGTGTGTGTGCGCGAGTGCAGTATCGAGGGGTGCCGGGCGCAGTGAGCCGCACGTGAAATAACGCGAAGCGTGGGAAACATCACCTAATATTATACGCGATTGTATACGAGGGGAGAGACTCTCGCGCCACCATCTTTCGCTTCGTTATATGCCATTGCATGTGCGCGCGCGCAGCGGCGATGATGATGATGAGGATGATGATGATGAAGGTATAGCGAGCCCAAGCCGAGTGTGTGTGTGTACGTATGTAATGTTCGTAATGGTTGCGTGTACGGGAGGTATACGCGGGAGATTGATTTTACACTCGTGGCGTGCTCTCTCTCTCGCATATAGGTATAATTCGAGCGAGCTGGAGAAGCTGAGATATATATATATATAGAAGAGGTGAGAGTTTACCGAACCGCGAAATCCGCGGTGTACAAAATTGTTGAGCCGAGCGCAGTGCTTGCAGTGCTGCTTCTTTGCTGCAGACCGATTCGTAATAATTTCTCGTAATTGTAATTGGTATGAAATTGATATCCGTGCATAGTTATATCGATATGATTATTCTTTTTTAAGAAAAACGATTTTCATCTTAATCATGTAATAAGTATACGTATTATCCTCTTACTATTATATAGCCAAGTTGAATTACGTACATTATACATTTCCTTTTGGTACTCTCTTTTATTCATACTATACAAACTATTGTATAATTACTTTGAAATGATTTATTTATCAGACATCTTTATGATACAATTTACAAAGAATCTTTGTGTGCAACAACTTTATCCGATATATCGACCAAGTAATGAAATAGTTCCCGAAACATTAAACTAAACTTATAAAAAATCGCCTACAATGTCCAATAAAAATTCTCCCCGCAAACTACGTAAACGAGACCGAGTGCTAAGTTAAGCCCAATTCGGAAAACAATCGGAACGGTATTATAACCTTGTCCAAATTAGAGCGATAAAAAAAAATCAACAAGTTTGCAGTAGGGGTCGCGTCCCCGACAAAGCCAGTCGATCGAGCAAGCTGCGCAACAATGGGCAACGAGGCGAGCTCCCAAAAAAAAGAAATCATCGGGGGGGCAGGAAAAAAGCTGAGAGAGCACACGTCGTACAGTAAGTATAATAGACGCGCGGAGAGGGGTCGGCCGGTCCCACGCGGTCGCGCGCTCAGCTCGTGTCCTCCTGCCCTATCCGCAATATATTCAGGGGTTGCAGCTCAGCTCCTGTATACATATTTAAAAGCCATGCGCGCGGGGCTCCTGCCTTACTTACCGTATATGCATGTATATATATATATTACACATGCGTGCGTTCGTTCCGCGGAGTAGGCGCGCGTCAAAAGTCGGGCGGGGCGCACGCGCGCGAGCGCCTGTGGGAAACTTCCAACTTTCACACACTAACTGCGGCAATAACAAACGCCGTGCAGAGGGGAAGAGCTCGAGGGAGTTGTTGTTGTCTCCCTCCCATTCGCCTTTGTTTCTTGTACTCGCTTTATTACGAGCTGCGGTGTCGTCCTGCTCGAGCTCTTTTTAAATGCCCTAACCCTTGAGTACATCTTCTTCTTTAAAAAAGAGGGGGGAGGGGAGGGGTTAAGAGTGCTTGTGCGTGTATGTGCTTCCGACGCGATCTGGAAAAAGCGAGGCCCATTATCGGTTTCGTTTCGTATTTCGGCTCGTTCACCATGTGGCGTCTATGTGTGTGTCTCTTAGGTTTATTTTTTTGAAAAGCGATAGGTTATCCGTGGATTGCTCAGCCCTCGGAGATTTATTTATGTTGCGATCGGTTGATATTTTGTTTAAGCTTGTTTTTTTAAATGGTCTTTGGTCTTCCGTGGTGTGAAATATAGTGGAGTTATCTGGGAGTCATCGTGAGTTATTTGAGGATCGATGCTATGGATCACGTGGATAAATGTTTCGATAATCGAAGCTGCACCCGTAATAGAAAGTTTTGGGAAAATTGTGCGATAGCCTATCTGCATCACGTATATTATAATGTCACGATATTCATTAGGTTTTCCATGTAATATTGTAAATTTATAAGTTAATCTCTCAGCTTTTCAACGTGATTTTCTATCGACCTCCTAAAGATTTTCCGAGATTATTCATCTTTTTAAAATCATTTAACCCAATAAAACGTTCCACTGCGATTAAAATAAACGAGTAGGCAACGCATCATCTAATAACGTAACATTCCTTTGCAATGATCAAGTATTTGAATATTAAATATTTACCCAAACGAAAGAGGTTAAACGTATAAAAGAGACCAATTATCACTGAAATGCAAAAACAACATCTCATTCTAATTATAGCGGTTTTATTCGCTGCATTTCGGAAAACGTGAAAGAATAACCATCAGCAACATACTTTGTTATCAAGCTCATAAGGTGGCGGCTCAACCGAATCGCAATCGCAATCCATGTTTTTGCTCCCCACCGCACTGGCGTCCGCTTCTTCGCAAATCATCGTCACTCTCTCTTTCTTCCACTTCTTACCCACTCGATATACGATAAATCCGGTATATTTCTCAAAACACCGAGATAGCGGGAGAGAAAGAAGGAGAGATCCGCCTCTGTATAAGCGGTGTAACTCTTTACAAAGTCGAAGTGTCGAGGCGTGCACCGCGCGAAAGAAACTGCACCGCACTCGCGCGATATATATCTCCTCGGGTCCGCATCAGCCACCCAAGTCAACACACCGCACGTGCGTTCGCGTCTCCAAGGCGACGAGCTTCTTTTTTTCCCGCTCGTCCGACACTCGCCCCGCGCACCGCCAATACACAAGTGGCTTATATACGTACACGTATATAGAAACGGCGGCGAAGAGTGAAAACGTGGCGAGAAGAGAAAGATAGAGGAAGAGAGAGAGAGGAACCGGTTGACCGGTAGATTTTCCGAGAAGAGGCGCGCGGAGAGCGAAATAGGCCTTATAGGGAGTATATATAGATACGCAGGAGCTGGCGGCCCTCTAAGGCTCGCGCGCGCGCGACCGGTAATTGGTCCGGGTGTTTTTTGCGAGGATCGCGGTAGCCGCTCGCGACTATACAGCGGCAGGGAGAGGATGAGATCGGTGCGAGTGTCCCGGAGGGACGTCTTGTCGATCTCTTCTGGCTAAGAAGCTGCCGGTAAGGCTGTGCGCGCCAACTCGAGGATGGATTTTTCATTCGGAAGAGGAGCAGCTGTAGCCTGCCTGACTACCTACCGGACGTTTTGCCGCGGCAATTAGGTACCACTTGAGAGTATTGAGAATTATGACATTTCAGAGCGGTGTGTAAGTGGATTATTGAGGACTGATTTTTTGCACTCGAGGCTGCGCGCTTATACTTTACGGCGTAACCCGGATTTATCTCGAAGGGTGTTTGCGGATATTTATGTATATATTGGAGGCTCCGTTTTACTACGGTTTTTTTGTATTATGGAAAGGATTTCCTCTAATTATTATTTGAGCTCTTTGGGATGCATCGCTTATTTCAATGAGTCTATCTCTATTAGAGTAAACTGAGGATGTATGCAGAATAAAATTGAAGTATTGTTTGTGTTTGTGTAATAGATGCAAGATGAATAATTTTTTGTATCTGTAGCAAATCTTAGGAATGTAAATGTACACCTTAAAAACCAAATTACACTATAGAATATTACACTGTTCATAAAATCCAATAAAACAGATTCAATGATTGACAGTAATAATTAGTAATTATATTATGATTGTACATAAAAAAACATATAAAAATGATCATGTACTCAAGATTAGAATTAAAATTATATAAAACAATAACTCACTTTACAATAGACTAATAAGTTTTATTTTAAAGGATAATTTCATTGAAATAATCGATCATCTTTTAATTAATCGTTTTTCCGAACAACACCTTATTGTACATTTATAATAAGGTTAAAAATTTTTGAAATGTAAAAAACAATACACTGGAGGATGGAATATTAATTTCACTTTCAATTGAATTCGAACATAGATTGCCAATAATTTTATAAATTTCTTTGATCTAAATGAATTTTTAATAATAATAAAATTATTAAAAAATTTTCCTATTTAAACATTCATACAGAAAGTAGAACTATTTTTAGAAGCAATCGCGTTAGCGTTGTATAATTACAAAACGTCCAATTCAACTGCATTATAATAAATCGATATGCATTGAATAATGTTCTCGCAACGAGCGTTGATAAATGTAGCTTATACATAAAAAAAAAAAAAAAAACTCAGCACCAAAGTGTTAAAAAAAGAAAAACCTTCGACCAGTATATAAAACGCATACGATACTCTTCGGAGTCGCCTAAAACTGTCGCGCGCATTGCAAACAGCTTCGCCGTCCGAGATATACATAAAATAATACGCGCGTATATTAGCATAAAAGAACGATGGCGACTCTGTCGTGGCGCGCAGGGTTTAATTGAAAAGAAGCATGCGCTTGCGTGCATCAAAATAAAAAACCCAGAGCCCGGGGAAGTTTGAGAAATCGGGTGCGCGCTGACTCGAGCGTATCGCGCGACGTTTTTTATGCCCTCGTGTCGCCCGAAGGGGGGGACAAAAATCAGCAAGGGTTATTAGGATCTCTCTCTCTCTCTCTCTCTCTCTCTCTCTGTTGCGCGCTTCGGTTTCGCCATGCGTGTGCGCGCGAGTGTGTGCGCGTTTCTTCGAGAAAAACCAAAAAAGCTATAGAGAGACGATTCGTGCCGGTCGGCGAGCGGAGAGCCCCGTCGAACCACCGATAAATCAGTCGCGCCCACGTGTGTGTGTGTGTGCCCGATTCGTCCCCCGTATAGCATCCCAAGGCGGCACTCCAGCTTCTTTCTCGCCCCCCCCCCCTTTCTTGTGTTTATACATATATGTGTATATATATATGTATACCGACAGTCTCGTATATATATATATATATGGAGGAGTTCTGCCTTGGGCGCGACGCGAGTATCCCGGGATTCGTTATACACGGTGACTCACAATCGAGAATCAATCATTCGATTTGCGTTTGATGCCTATGTAGATCGCTTGTCTTGATATTATAACTTTTGGGCGATGTTAATTTTTTTGTTCCTAGTTAGCGTATTGATTGGTACTCGAAAAGAAAAGCTTTCGTCGTGACAACATAATTGACTTGTATTTATTTGTGAGAAGCAATGAGTTCGTTACAGAATCCAAACATATCGTTGCATGAGCCATATAGTCCTTTGATTGTCACATATCCAAAGTAATTAGTTGTCATTTGGTTGCGGTTGCGGTGTCGAAATTCCTTGGTTGGGAGATCCGACTAAATCTTTGGCCAAAACATCTAAACCGCCCCAACCATCGAGATTGCTTGTGACAATCAAAACTTTGGTAGGTTGACGTTTGCCCATATAGAATTTCGTTATAGTAATGACATCATCCAAAGATTCGAATCTCGTAACCAAAGTTTTTTTCCATGTATCTGTAAAGTTTGATAAAAACCAACATACTTTATATAAAAAAAATTATAATTAATTGTATATAGGCATTATATAAGGAGAAAAATATAACAAAATTTGAAATTTACAGGAAAAAATTCTTTAAGCAAAAATGTGCAATTTGCAAAGCTCGTAAATCGCTCACCCTATAGATCGCTTGAAAGCAAAGTAGCGCATATTAATATTAATGTTGATGGCCACGTTGACAAAGCGCGTATGTGCAGTGCAGGCAGGCCGCCGCAACCGCTGCAGCATCAGTTTCGGACTCGTTGGCGGCGACTCGCCCAAGTATATCCACCTCATCCCCCGCACATATATATTTCCACACATTCTCTTCTTTTTCTCGCCTCCTCCCTCATCTCTCTCTCTCTCTCTCTCTCTCTCTCTCTCCTTCATTTTCCCCTTTTATTATACAATATTCATCTTTTTGGAGCGCGCTCCGGCCTCTTCCTTTTGTCGAGCCCTCCCGAGCCCTCTGGTCTTTCCTAACTATTTTCTTGGCTCGCGAACTGCGGGCCCAGGCATTATGTAGGTTATCAAAATGTTTTGCCCGAGGGCCACTCGTCGTTATAAGCTCCGCCGCGCGCATCGCACATACACAATCTCCTGCTGCAGTCTCCTTTGACGGAGCGCTCTCGACCGCGGGCTCTCTTAAATTATCGTTATACGGACTCGTTCTCTCCCTTCCCTCCCCGCTTTCCCCCTTTGCCCCAAGGCTCCCCCGATGCAAGCCGTGCAAGATGCTCAAATCAGAATTCGTCCTGTATTCGTTATAGTAGACCGACTTTCAGATCCGTCTTTATATATTCGCTTCGCAAATACGGAATAACTCGATTTTATTCTAATTTCTTTCCTCCTTCCCTTCCATCATAGTAGTTATGCTCGTGTCAAAGTACTTTTTCTTCACGAGCTGTTGATATATTATTTCTTCCTTTCTTCGAAGTGGAAATAAATCAGTTCGTGCATTATTTTATAGTATCGAATAAGTGGACATTTGATATTAATAAAATAATACAAAGCATTAATATATGGATGAATAGGCGAACAATGGGAAGATATTTTTTATTTTAGCTATTTTCGTATCATCTACCCGGGTAAAAATTATTCTCATATGATTGTATAAAATTATATATAATCGAATGTAAGGACTTGTATGCAATTGTATAAAATTGTATGCAGATTTTGTCTGTATATAAATATAAGAGAGTTTACATTATTATATTTACTTGTATATAGCTGTATTTACCTGTATACGGCTATATACAACTACACGCGAAAACTGCTAAATTATTTCGTATATGATCATATACGATTGTATATAACCATATACAATTATATATAATGTTCAAGCGTGAAAAATAATGTATAATCACAAAAACATTTATTTGAACTTTCAAAAAAAATTTTTGATCGAGAGGAATTTGGGTTATACTTATACCCGAAGCGCTGATTTTCCTCTTGCAGAGGCATATAACGGGTCGCCACCTAGCGGTAATTCTTAAGAAATAGTTATGCATGGGTATATAT
>UELU01145903.1:0-11771 GCA_900490025.1 Megastigmus dorsalis
CCCCCCCCCCCCCCCCCCCCCTATGCTCCCTCCTATGCTCGGCGATACGCGAAAGCGCGTCGGGCGAATATATAGAAAAGAAAAAATATTATCACACGAGAACGCAAGCGCGCGCTATGCGAGAAATATATTATATAATATATTATCTATACATAATACGTAGCATTAAGGAGACAATGCTTGTTTAGATTGTAAGAGGCCCCGGAATCCCGTCGTCCCGCAATGCGACGATTGAGAGTAAAAAAAAATTTAAGAAAACTGAAGTAAATAATAAGAGACCTTCAATTTTTCGAGAATAAAAGAAAAGAAAAATGATGATTCGCTAAAATTTTAAAGTAAAAAAGTAAAAAAAGTAAATAAAATTATAACGAGTTGTGAAGCGAGCTGTAAGTGGGAACGTATACTCAATGTAAAATGACATAGAACAGGAAGTAAAATTCTAGATTTTACGAAGCTAGAGAGAAAAAAAAGGTGAGAGAGGTAAAAAAAGTAAAAATAATAAATAATAATACTTATAAAAAAAAAAGTAAAAGTAAAAATAGAAGTATGTCTTTTTCGACGATCACTTGCTTTCGAAAGTTTGAACGATTTTCACGTCTAGCTTGTCTGTTTTTTCCTATTTTGGATGGATCCCCTTTTGAACTTTGTATTGACCTGCACGTAATTGTATGTTGAGTATCATTCCTATAATAGACCGAAGTTGTACGATGTTACGTTGTATCTGCTATTGTGCGCGCTGCGATATCGCGCAACAACAATCGACGTTTTTCCATGTATTACTTACTGAAAAGTGTGCGAGCGTCGCTTTCGCATCGCGTGCGATTTCAGATCCGACAATTCTTTGTTGTTTCCTCTCTCTATGACGAGAATGTGGACGAGAATAAAAAAAAGAGCCGAGATTCATCTCTCGTTTATATAGATGAATGCTTTATGTTTTAATTGCCGCTTTTAAAGCTGACTATATTTTTCTTTTTCTTTTGTTTTCGAGAGTGCGAACTGTTATTATTACATTACTCACCGCCAGTCTTGTACACTTCATTTTTTTGTTGCTTTCTAATTCGAGTAACCAGCAGTTTTGGCTTATTGAGAGAGGAAAAATAGAAATAAGAAAAATCTAATGGCGTAGCGAGAATAATGGTTACCAATTTATTTCATCAGAAATGTA
Source organism: Megastigmus dorsalis (assembly GCA_900490025.1). Taxonomy (NCBI): domain Eukaryota; kingdom Metazoa; phylum Arthropoda; class Insecta; order Hymenoptera; family Megastigmidae; genus Megastigmus; species Megastigmus dorsalis. The sequence continues at coordinate 1,166 of UELU01145903.1, forward strand.
TGTATTCGTACGACCGAAAGGTGACAATGTTTACGTTAAAGATGTCGAGACGAGAGCGTTCGAACGCGATGGGGGAGATGTCGATGAGAAAACGAAAGCGCCGCCAGTGAGCGCAAGAGCGAGTTAGACAATGGGATATGTCCAGAAGTGATTGAGATCTGCGCGATCGCGTTCGAACCGAGCTCCGCACTAGCGAATTTGTATTTTGAAAATATGAATAACAGTGATCGCCTCTTTTTACATTTATTAGAATTTACGTTATTTATACAGGCGAATATCAGAAGAGAGAGTATGAGAAAAGAGAGAGAGAGAGCGAGAGAGAGAAAGAGCGAGCGAGCGAAAGAGTATAAGAAGGAAGGATGTAGAGCGCGCGATTAAAGTATGTGAGGTGAAAAATAAAGAAGAAAGAGGAGGACAAAAAGCGGTAGAGGGAGAGAAAGGGAGACACGCGGTCGTGCAAAAATAGAGAGAAATCTTGGAAAATTGTCTTTTCGATGTAGAGTAAGTCGAAATTAAACTTTCGGACGTGTTCAGGAAAAAAAACAAACGCAAACGATTGTCTCTGCTTTCTCTCCGATGTGCCCGAATGAAGGTGGCAGGGTCTGCACGTTATATCGTGACGAGTGTAACTCACCTTTTTTTGTTTGTATAAAAATTAATTGGAATTTAATTAGGCTATTGATATAACTGTTCAATTACTGTAAGATGAGAAAAAACTTTACCATTAATTATAAATTACAAAAAACTTACGAGACTGCGCCTTTTTACCTCATTTCTTACTGCCCTTTTCTTATGACTTTTCTTTTTTATTTCTCCTCTTTAATAATTAAAGCGTATGTACAATATAATTTTAATATTACACAGTTTGTATTATGTAAAGATAAGATATCAAATATATTATGATTCTATTATAAATATATGCAATTTGAAAAATTAGTTAAAGGCTCATGTGTTGCGATCGTAAGAACATCACTAATGTTACATTTTTTTGTATAATAATAAAGTTATATTAAACGATCGTTTTACATTTTGATTCCAATTATTTTTATTATATTAAATTTATTTCAGATTAACGAATTATAAATTTAGATGCGTTAGCTGATTAAAAAGACCGATTGATGAATTCATCTTGATGTTGTGAATCATTTATTAAAATTTTATTTATTTTCAAAGAGTAATTGAATTTGAAACTAAACATTATTTATCAATAAAATTATCCTACTTTTACACGTTTTACGTGATAATATATTCGCGAATTAAAAGTAAAATATATTTTTTAAATATTTTATTAATGCAAGCAGTAAGAATAAAGTCCACAAATATATATTACTATATGTTGAAATAGTGTTACCGACCTACAGGAATCTACCTTATCTGATTAAGTTATGAGTTTTTTATTTTACTTTAATAATGTAGTACATACATAAATATTATACTAACTAAATTATTAATAATAGCCTTTAGCTTAAATATATAAATCAGTTACTTATTTTGTTTAACATTTTTTACTATTATATATATCAACGAACTCATCATATGTTGATACTACGCCTGCAAGAAGTGCGTTATTTCATCGGTGACCGCTCAGCCGCTATCAGACCAGCAGATCAGCTACAGTTCACAGCTATGAGTTGTGGCTTTTCAAATTTCTCACTAGATGGCAGTGGCTCGCATTTTTTAAAATCCTTATATAGATATAGAAGTGATACAAAGCTTTCTTTGCTGGACAATGATATGCATATGCTACAACTAAAATTTATTTCGTAAAAGTGACTTTAAAAGGACAATGCTTCGGATAATATGAAAAGGATGACAATACGGTTACGGATAATATGTCAATATAAAGACACGTAGAAATAATTTAAGTATGAAGAATCTTCTATAAAATATGAACCTTTATTCGACAAAGCAATTTTTAAAGAGTTTGTTCCTTAATGTATGCCAACCTTTTGAATTTTTCACTACTTTTATTTTTAACTTAACTTATTTATTTATTGAATTTTCTTTGATAAGTACATGAGTACGGTTGTCATTTTTTACAAGAATACATAAACAAATAAATAGAATGTCTAATACTCTCCGAATAAAATGTTGAATTGTACTCTCGTCTGTTTGTTATTGAGAATTTCTCTCTGGACATTATTTCCAATATGCCATACAGATATCTGATGCCTGACTATACTCGGAATCTACTACTAACTTTGTACATTTATAATAGTAATACTGTCTATGTTAATTTTCAAACTTTGACAAGATAAATGCAATTCTCCGTTTAATTTAGACAGCTAATTATTTTTTGGTAAATTTTTCTTTCTCATTTTGTAATATTTATTTCCAACTTTATATAGTATGTACTTAAGGCTCGCCGTTGGAAGTACAATTTCCTGTTTAGTCGACATTATTTTTTAATATTCAATACTTATACAATTTCGTAGTTGAAATATTATACCGAAATACATTTTTTATTCATATTATAACGGGTCTGAACACATGATTATATATACACCTGACTGCATATTCTTTGTGAAGTAATTTTGCAGCAGAGAATATATTTTCTGTAATTAAGTATTTCACTGAAAATTTTCAATCTTTTATGAAGATTATAAAAAATTGATACTTATATTTAAGTAAAGTCTAAAGTTAAGGGGATGTGCCATAGTCGGAAAGATTTCTACCTTACCGATTCTTGCATTTCACGAAATATATAAAGATAGAGATTAATTTTTAGGAAAAACTGTCTGACCCCATCTCGGTAATGATGTAAACATTATGTGATTTCCGTTTCATAAAATTCCATTCATAATTCATAGAGATTATTGTCTTTAAAATTTCTTTTACGAAAACAATTTCGAAAAAAGAGAGTTTTTTCAAAAAATAAATTAGGTATCTTTCCGACCGTAGTAGAATCTCTTACATTTTATTTTTTTTTAAATTTTTTTTCAAGTTATATACTGAGGTGCAAGCTTGAATATAATATAATATCATTTTTATTTCATTTTCTTAAAATAACACTAGTTTCAGGAAATTTGAGCGTTAGCGTGAACTGCTTTTTTTTTCTTTTTCAGTATTTGGTACGAGAAAACATATTCCAGAGTTTTAACTGCATCCCCTTTCGAACTTTAATACTCTCATTTTTATAAGGAAAAATTCGATGGCTGCTCCGTTCAAATAATACTGGGGCAAATTTTTATTATTTTTTTAGCTTACACGATGACTTTATAAAAAATATTCGGAGTGAAGTCATAGAGGTATGCATGAAGTTCAGTAAGATTTATTTTAAACGTGGTTTTAATACAATTAGTGTTTATTTATTTTTATTTTTCATGTTTTAATAATATGAAATAATTATTTTCTTCTAAAAGGCGTCATTGTAAATAATTATAACAAGTTTTAGCTATTACCAAATTCCAATTTTATAATTAAAAAAGAAAAGTAAAATGATTTGTTTGTTGCAAATAAAAAAAAAGGTATATTTACTTTGTACTATACAATTATTCGTAACTCCCTGAGTTTTGTAACTTTGTTCCATATCAGAGGAAGAGATATATCAAAAACGTATTGTTACAAATTAATAAAAGTGTAAATAATTAATAGTTGGAGAAACTGGGTAACTCTTTTTCAGCACATTATTTGATGATACTGCCTCTAGGAATTGCTGTATCAAAGAGAAAATAAATTCTAATATAAAATTGTAAAACTTCGTCTCTCCTATACATTTTTTAAAAAGCTCGATACTTACGGGAGCAAATTATTATAGAATGAGAATCCAATAATGACGTGAATTCTGCGAACATAAAAAGTAATTTTCTAAACTTGTCCTAAAATCTGTCATTAATTTTAATTACATTTTTCATCTGAATCTTGAGAACAATCAGTTCCAGGCGAACCCAGAAGGATATCGAGTGATTCGCGGGAGCTAAATCACTTTGAACATTCGTAGCAGCAGCAGCAGCAGCAGCAGCAGCAGCAGCAGCAGCAGCAATTTCTTTTTACACGCTAATTACATCGAGCCCGAACCTCTGCCTAACGACGAGCCTTTTCACTCCTTTTTTGTTCGGGAATCAGTTGATTCCATCAGTATATACATTCGTCATTATAGCTTGCACAGCCGCGGTGCAGATTTCCTTTCGTATCACTGCTTTACTTCTTTTATTTTCGCATTTAAGCATTCCCGGAGGCGCAGAGCCTTTGATATAGTTACTTCGTCATCGCGTGACAAGGGCGCGTTTGAGAGTCGCTCCGCCTTTAGACATTTGTTACACATATAACGAATCGTGGAGCGTGGGTGTACGCGCGCGTGTGTGTGTGTGTGTGTGTGTCGCACAAAGCGACGAGCGAGCACGAATGCTTCGTTTATTCGTTTAATGCGCATTCAGCGCCGTCGAAGCGAAAGTATCGCTGTACCTTCGCCTTCTCCTATTGCTATCTCAGCTCTTACAGCACTGTACTCTCATATATACATATATACCGCGCGATACTCGCAAATTGAGGCTTTTGCCACACACTGAAGTATAACAAAAACAAAAGAGCAAGTTTAATATAGAATTTTAGTTTGCTCTGCAAATATATGTTTTGCTTTATGCAAGTGAAGCAAATTTTAACGGTAATTCAAATTTTTTACTGTTATTACATATAAAGGGATGGATTCAAGTGTTTCATGATATAGTAGAGTTCTCGGAACGTTTGCGAAGACGAGCTGTTTATTCTGAAAAGAATTTTAATTGATGCAATTATTCATGTTCACGATTAGCAATTGCAGATATTTTTATACACTTTGTACCTATTATAAATAATTTTAACTTTTTATAATATATTGACCAATAGAAATTTAAATATTTTCACGAATTAAAAACATGATTTGTGCGGCAGTAATAAAGTAGACTTTTCACTAAAATTCGCCCGAACGAAGCGAGTATTGCACCCTAGTAGTGTAATGTAGTCGCTTACACGTGTTGGGATTCATAACGCATCGACTCGATCTATATGAAGCAGTAAGTTTGTTATTCGGTCGTTTCAAGCTCACAACTTCTAATCTCAACTTTGAGGCATAAACAGCCTGTAAAAATTACCTCTGCTTTGTCTATAAACACAGCGTAGACTTCCCGGCATCATTTATGTACATCCGAAAACATTGAAAAATATATAGGACGCCGTTAAACGATATAGATATAAATAAAAAAGATATTTTGTATAAACGTGTAAAATTTGACATTTTGTGGATTGAAGAGAATCTATTTTCGGCGACAATATGATATATTATCTTGTAATTTTGTAACTTTAAAAATTATCGCATGGCTCGTCTCTTGGCACTGCTTTGTAAATCCCGAGAGACACTGAAACTTCGAGGCAAATATTTATGACACATATTGATTTAAAGCCACGAAAGCCGCAACGAAAGTCATCTTATTCTCAACTCGTCAAAGTTACGCTAAGTATAGCGTAGACCACAAGGCTGTATAATGCATATATATAGAGGGTATAACGCAAATCTCCGAGCGGTAGCCCCGTCAAGTTGTGCGCCGTTGTGCGCAGGCAACTAATTTTCCTTCACTCGTTATATATATCTTTCGAGCCGTTGGCCCTTTACGCCCACCCTGCAGTCTCCTCTTCGGCGCGCACTCTCTTGAAACTCTACGGTCTCCTCGCTACTTCCGCTTGCCGCGCTTCCTTCTCGCGCTGCAAGCTTCGTCTCTCTTTCTCTTCCCAGCTGATTCTTTCTCACCTACAGTCAGGATATATTTATTTCCCGCAGTCCCTGCAGCCGCGGCCATCTGCCTCCTTCGATCTCAATTCCAGCTCGACCTCCTCGAAAGGGTCATCTCCTGTAGCCGTGACATTATCAGCTGCTCCGGGCACTTTCTCTTTAAAGAATAAGCCAACTACGCCACTCGCCGAGATAATATTTACTAGACTTATTTTCGCTGACGTGTGCACGCTTTATCCGTCCGTCTGAGCGGTCTTGAGGCATCAGAGAGCCTTATAGTCGCTGCGAAGAAGCTCCGGGCTGTTTCGGCGTCTCTGGCAAAAACACTGCAGTATCGAGATGAAGGGAGGCAGATGAGGATGAGGGAGGGAAACAGAGAGAGAGAGAGAGAGAGTAAGTGAGAGAGAGAGTGAGTGAGAGAGAGAGAGAGTGAGTGAGAAAGAGAGAGTGAGAGAGATGAAGACGAGCGCGTCTTCTCCTGAATTGGGGTTACATCGAAATGGATATGACCGGATAAAAGCGGATAGATGTTTTTCTTTTTTTCTCTTTTCCCCGCTGCAAAAGCGTCGCTTTTATCGGCTTTAACTTTATTTCTGCTCCAAGCAAGCGGTACTATATGGACTGTTAGTGGGTCATTCGATTACTGACGTGATTAAGGCGATTACAATTTTGTGCGAGCTGTTTCCCTGAGAGCTTACTGCAAAGTGCACCTATTTTATTTTTCTTAGGTTTTTTTTCTATATTGTCTTATCGTAGGGCTATTTTTTCATTTTTCCACTACTCACTATTCGGTGAATTCTTTATACGAACAATATTTTAGAGAAGCTTTTTAGTATGTAGCTGACGAAAAAGTAGGGAGCAAGGAAAAGGTATATATATATAGGTAGGCTAAGTAGTGTACATGTGATCCTAACAGCGTTAATACTTTTCTGTAGATAAAGTTGATAACGTAGGGGGGGGGGGGAGGGGGATAAACCGTCGTATGTATTACCGCTTAAGACTTTGAGCCTTCGTCTTATTTTAACAAATTTATGATAAGAAATTGGGTCAAAGGATATATAACATTAACTTAATTTTGCGTGTATTATAATACTTAACTGCAAACTGCAATTTAGTCATTTTTACTTTTATGGAGTACCATAAAACGAATACTTCAAAAATATAAAGTTTACGGTTCATTAAAAATCCTCTATTATATGCTTAAGATGCTTTCTTGCCGCGATACGACCTTTTAGTTTCTATCAGTAGTAATTTCTTTGTAGCCTTTGATTAGTGGCATACAATTTTACAATGGATCATTGAAAATATAAGAAAAATACCAACAATTTCTTAAATTAGGAAATTCTATGAGTTCAAACTATCATATACATGAAAGACAAGAATTACATTTTCTGTATACTGTGCGGTGGTAATATTTTATTATGATTAAATATAGTTTTCTAAATCTTTTGTAATAGTTAAGATTAAGGATGTATACTTTGCAAATGTTAATGCACAAATGCATAAAAAATATTTAATTTTCATCATTCTTTTTACATACATTCAATACGTTAGACAAGCGATGACTATATATTTCTAGCACAATTAAATTTGGCACATAAATATTGACGAGACCTACTAGATTCTCCAATATTTGCACACGTAAGAAGAGTAACGGGCTTACGATCATTCGTTAGTTGCAGAAACTCTCAGATGGTTAGATTCACTTGAGCTAAGCTCGAGCACAAAAGACATTAGAAAACTTCATTACACCTTCTTTTTTCTTTTTATCCCTGCCGGGAATTTCGTCGTAACAAGCTCGGCGGGCTATAATTCAAAAAGTCGATTCCATTTCTGTTTCTACTCGTAAAGTGAGAGCGAGAGCGTGATTACTTCGGCACCTGCGTAAATTTCTCTTCGTAAGAATTCTCACGTCCGCCCACCGCTACGTAATCTGCCCGAACGCGTTCAATTTTTTGTCTATAAAATATACAGCTATATATGAATATTATGCATATATACCTCACCTTATGGTTCGAAATTCCAATTTGTTCGGCCCGCTTGTGTTTCGGTTTCACTGCTGGCAGCGTGTTCACGTACTTTCTGAATTTTTATTTAATTTCTTTGTCTGGTATTAAGTGGATACGATGCGTGGCTGGAATGTACATTTTTTTTACATCGAACGACAATTCGATTATTGCATATTCAATTTTACTTTTCAAGAACTTAATTAAATACATTTTCAATTACTTACTCACATTTCCAAAAATTTTAATCATAAAGATAAAGTAAATATTTTTATTTTTTTATATTTTTTTGAAAAATAATGTGTCGTATGAACAATATACATTTTAAATTTATATAATTACAATTTAAACATTTTCCAATACTTGTACAAAAATATTGTATGTGTGTAGGTTTTTTCTTCGAAAATTTCGTTCATAATTCGACTTTTGTCTTGGAAATTTTCGAACACAAAATTACGGATGGAATTTGATGAAAATGGAATCATATAATATTTACATTATAACTGAAACGCGAACAGAGAGTTTTTACAAAAATTCATTTCTATTTTGATACGTTAGCCATTAAGAAAAAGAGTACTTGACAATTTCTGAATTGATCCCACAAATTTCATTAGTTCAAATTGGCCATTAGAAATTGAATAATTCTGCATAAATCTGAATAAATAAAAATATTTAATTGAAAGCTCGAACTTGACCCATTAAGTAAGATAAAAGTCCCCGTCATGGAACGAAGTCCTAGTCGTGAAATGAATTACTGAAAAACGTTATTACTTTAATTATAAAATTTATTTTTTAAGAAAAAAACTTCTTTACTTAACATTAAGTATCCATAAAATAGATGAATAATTAAAAAATACTTTGAATAATTATTTGTAAATAAAAAAATTGTTTATTTCATATGTCTGTTCAATTAAACCAAAACAAGACAAAAACAGACCCACGATTGGAGTTCTTAACATATTTGATTTTACGTTATTTAAACTTATTGAAGTGAGTTTTACCCGAAAAAAAGTTTTTAGATACCAAAGTATAGTCTACAGATTATGTTAAAAAAAATGTTTTGCTCACAGTATACGATTTGAATTTTTTATTCTGCGTTCCACAACTACTACTAAATTTTGTCTTATGTCCATATTAATGGAACGATGGAACCGTGCGTTCCTCTCTCTGGCCATCCTTACGTTCATCGTATGTTGCCTGTTGCAGTCGTTGAACACGTGCGCGCATTTGAGCTCTACTGTTTAAGGTTGTATAGGCTATACCATCAAATCCAAAAGTTATTCAAATTTAAAAATTAAGCTTTTATGATTTGAAAGTATATTTTTATACAGAGCTATACTAGTATTGAAGATCGGAATCGGTTAAAATTGATTTAAATGTGTTTTAAAGTATTTTCTGACTATATGAAGACTCATTTTACAAACTTTTGGCTGCAAATTTGCCCTTTTTTACCATGTTAATTCTGAATTGTTTCATTTATATCTAATGACATACATTTTTTATCGTTGATACATGTTTAAAGTATAATTAGTTATTGTTATACAAAATTTCAAGTACTTGACATTATTTTTTCCTTAGTTTTTTCACGATTGTATGTGAATTTTGGTATTAAATTGATAGATATAGGTATACCTCGCATGTTAAATTGAAATTTATACTTATTAATAAGTTTTAAACGAGCTAATCAATCCTTCTAAAATTTTGTGGGTGATCTTGTATTGTTAAAATCTACTTATTTACAAATTTTCAATTGTGTGTCATCATTTCGACTTATAGCCTATACAAACTTAATCACCGTAAAAAGTTAAATTACAGCAATATTTGTGTTAGTGTTATGCAACTTAAATAAAAGTTTATCGTTTTAACAAATTTTATCTATATATTAATAATGTAAGTAATTGAAATCATGCGTTTTTAACCTAACCTCAAAACATAACCTCTAAAATGCAGTGGTTGAATACAATTATTATAATTTGTACGCCACGTATAGATTTATATATAAATAAACCGAGCGAGTACAGCCAGTCCCGCGGCCGAACTGACGACACAACCGAGCCGAACAATAAATAAAAAGACACCGCGTAACCACGAATATTGTTTTACTTTGTTTTTCCGAGGGAACGACCGAGAGAGAGAGATAGGCCCCATGCACGCTAAAGGAATAAGGCATAAGGAATAAGAAATAACATTGGTAGTATATCTATATATACGCGGAATAAGGAGGAATAAGAGCTTTATTCCTCCTTATTCCACGCATGTATAGATATACTACCAATGTTGTTTCTTATTCCTTCTGCCTTATTCCTTTAGCGTGCATGGGGCCTTAGATAGATAGATAGATATTCTTTTATTTGTATATATATACAAAAATGATATAATCGAATATAACAATACATTTCAAATAATAAACTTTTACAATAATACGCTTTATCAGTCTTATAATAAATTGCATTCAGTCTTTCTATAATATCACAGGCATAATAACTTGATCAGTCTCAAAAATCAGTCTTAACATATGTCTTGAACCTTAAGGGGATACCGTATATCGACAAAAATTCCTACATTACTGGTACTCTGACTTTTCGTTATATGGGCCAATGCTTTGATGAAAAGATTTCAGATTGAACAATATAACAGAACAGTATACCCAGAATATGCCTCTGCTCGTTATTTATCAAACAAATGAAATAAATTAATTATATTAGTCAGTGATTGAAGCAGCTGATGGGGACCCAGAACATTTATGGCTGTGATAATAGTATTGACGCGTTTATCCATGAAAAACGTGAGTCCCGGTCAACGTGCCAGACGGACAATGTGCCAGAAGCGTGTAAAGGCCGCTTCGCATGAAGTGGAAGGGCGCGCTGTCGCGCAGTATAGCTGCCAACATTAAGCA
>UELU01145905.1:0-13780 GCA_900490025.1 Megastigmus dorsalis
ATGTGTGCCACTAGTTCCAGCCAATACACAGTGTGGTGGTTTTAATTGCGTGAATTTTGTATAGCCTATCTTGACACTTTTATATTCATTTTTAAATAAAATATAAATTTCATTCAAATTACCGAGAAGCAATCTCTTTTGAACGTGTAATCGTTTACCAGTAACTTGTTTTATTGAAATAAAATCTTTCATTCCAGGCAATAATTTACTGATGTCGTCACGTTCATAAAAGTTTTTTACCAAATTTTTAGTTTCATTAGGAAGCTCTTTTCCTTTATTTTTCAATGGTACCATTAAAATACTTTTATCTGTATCTGTCTTTAGAATTTGTCGTGCTTCCCATTCTGTACAACCTAATTATTCCATTAAATTTGTACGTGACCAAAATGTAGGAGCGAGCGGAAGTAACAAAATTCTTTCTTCTTTTAATTTTGTTTGAGAAAGCAAATTTTTTAAATTTTCAACTACTGCCATGGCAGCTATATGATCTTCATCATCACAATTCAATTTAATTTTTTTTGGTGTTGGAGATGTTCATTCGATTTACGATTCTTATACAGTAAAATTTTGCATGAAACACAAACTTGTGCTCCATCTGGTATTGATGGAAATGATTCTTGTAATGATTTTGGGAATTCAGTCAATTCTTTACAGTGTTTACCCTTTCCTAAAGGATTGACACATGTTAAAAAACCCATATTTGTCTTAAGACAGATAAATGAAAGATCAATTGCAGTAAGTTTGTCTTGAAAAAGACAGATCAGTTAAAGATGTATCGCAAAGGCACAGTTAGTTCGTTAAGACGAAAAAACGCATACTTCAACGTTGCATATCAATCGTATACATATAAAAAAATCTTGCATAATCACTTTCGAGCATCGGAATTTCAGTACAAGCCACCTATCGGTGGTTTCATAATTAAATTTTTCCTGAACATGTTGATTATTTTATAAAACAATCCTGAAACATTTCTATTTTTTTTAATATTCATATAATAAGAAAAAAATAATTATTAACAAAACAAATTAATAAACAAAAATACATTTGCATAAATAAAAGAAAATATAATTTATTTAATGCGTACGAAAGCCAATGAATAAATAAATGACAACGCATTCGCACGCTGCCACCGAAGTTGTACGCGCGGCGCGCCGCGCCTGGCCGAGCGCCTTGTGTTTGTTGAATGATATCTCGATAAAATCAAAAAACCCCTTTCCAGAAAATAGCTATATCGAACTAAAATTTTCCCCTCTTTCCATCTAGCAATTCAAAAAAAATATTAAAAATGCATTTTTTGAGATATAGCACATTTTATATTTTTTTCAAGGTCAAGTTAAGCAAATTTAACAAACCTGAGAAGACGATCGGAAAGCTCAGGAAAAAATACATTGAAATCACTTCGTTATGATAATTTCTAGGTGCATTTTAGCCCTTTAAACATCAGCTGAAAACAGCATGATTAAGCGCTCCCGCGCCACGCTTGGAGAGTTGACGTGAAATGCCTCATATATTAGAATAAATAATTAAGTTTTTTTCAGTATATTAGGCCCATATAGCGTATGTAATAGAAAGAGAAAGATAGCTGGATAAATATATCGTTGTCAGATTTCATTCTGTATTTTGAAGTACGTTTACTTAATAAAAATGATATTGTTTTCATATTAAAGATATATATTTCTGTACTTAACAATAAACATAATATTTACGCATGTTTTTGTTACTAATTCATAAACATGGTATAAAACTACATCAATTTTTGTTATCTAAGGTTGGTAAGACTGAGTATCTTCCATGCATAGGCATACCCCTCTCTCCGCCTGCCCTGCAAGAGATCTATTCGTCCTCCTTAAGGATTTATAACGAAATCATCACTTTGAGGATTTCTTAAAAATGTACATTTCTAATCCTAAGTGAACCTGGCCTTAAGCTTTAGTACATAATTGTATTTATAATCCATATGTAAATGCATTAATTGTAAAACAGTCTAGTGGTAACGGAAGGACTTTTACACTCCGTTAATTGTACAAAGTTACATAGGTTATAATTTTTTTGCGGCTTTAACGTAATGGTATCACGTAATTTTTGCAAAACGATGCGTAATTATGAATAATAATTAAACCATGCAACGAAAATACGTCATATCATTTCGCGATTTCGTTACGTGATTCTTTTTAACAGAGGAGCCTAAGCCTGGAGTCCTCTAGTTGAAAATATTAATGAAATAAAGATACTTCAATAACACTTTTTTATAAATAAAAATTAAGTTTCGAAATTTCGAGGCTAGCGTAATAAGCCGTGTACTCTGAATTTAGTCTGCGAAAGCTTATAGAGTTTAAGGGCATGTGTTAGTATCAAAAAAACTTCTACTTTATTGATTTTTGCATTTAACAATAAATATATAAAAATATGGGGATTAATTTTTGGAAACACTCTATCAGTACTTCGGTAATGATGTAAACATTTGTGTGATTCAAGTTTCATAAAATTCTTCAAAATTTTCGGAGATAAAAATTTCTGTGAATTGTGGAAGGAATCTTATGAAATTGGAATTACATAAATGTTTTCATCATTATTGAGATGCTGACAGAGTTTTTTCTAAAAATTAATCCATGTATTTTTATATATTTCGTTAAATACACATATCGATAAAGTAGGAATCTTTACTACCTTAGCACATGCAAGGAGGTTCATATGTTATGAATTAACCTCACAAAATAAAATTTTACAATAGTTTCTCATGATTTTATACTTATACGTAAGAGTTTAATTAATATAAAAGAAAAGTATTTAAGTACTAGAGTTAGAAAGATTCTTACCTTGCCGATTTTACCATTTAACAAAATGTATCAAGATAGAAATGTTTTTTGTCTTTGAAATTTTTGAGGGAACAAATTTCTGGGAACTACAGATGGAATTTCATGAAAATAGAATCAGGTAAAGCTTACACATCATTACCGAGGTGCTTACAGAGAGTTTCTCCCAAAAATTAATCTCTATCTCCATATATTTCATTAAATGCAAAAATTGGTAAGGTAGGAATGTTCTCGACCATGGCACATTTCCTTTATGAACAATAGTTTTGATTATAATATAACAAAATATTTTAAATGTTTCTTATTTGTACATTCCATGCTTTTCTTTTATATTTTATAGACTAAAAATTATCCCCCATAGCAAGAAACGTTGAAGAAACGATTATCCTGGTAAAAATAGTTCTGAAATGCACTTTGCACAAAAATGACTGCTTGGTAAATCGAGGTCGAAAAAACTGATTTTGAAATTTACAGCTTCATAGGTCCAGGGGTTCTATGAGAAAATAGCGTTTGAAAGATTTATTTGCTTATATCTCTATTGGTAGATATACTTTTTAAAATGCGAGTTTTTGAGGTTATAATTCGTTTTCCATTTTTATCTTAATTTCTATTTTTAACCATTATTTTTCCACTAAAAACATATAGTTTAGCTATGAAGACGGCAACTGCATCTCATTTAGTATAGAATAAAAACATATGTATGAGATAAATAAAAAGTGTACAAGGGACTTTTAGAGGCAACTATAGAAATTAATTGATTATCAAGTTTTATTCTTATTAATAATAATTTTTTTTACAAAAAAAACAATGTTATCCTTGCATATGAAAACTGTATTTCAAGCAGTATACAATAAGGAGATATAATGTTATAATTTTAAACTCAAAAAGAAACACAAGTTTAAGTAAATCTGTGTCAAAAAGGCTTATACATGAATTTCAGACTTAGCGACAGAAAGTAAGTTCTGTATGTTTCGTCTAGATAGTATAGCTAGCTAGCATAGAATAATTGATATATCGACGGTTGGGAAGAAAAAGTTTGCGCTTCGGCCGTACGCTGAAAAAGTTTGCATTTCGCCTACGCTCGAAGAAAGGTGCTGATTCGTATATGCACAATGAAAGGTTGCGTTTCGCCCGCGCTCGAAGAAAGATTCTATTACATTGAGAGAAAAATAAAGTTGAAATTATAGGAAACTTCGGTACCCTGTACGGAAATGCTTCGGATGGAGTATCCAGTAAGGCGCACTTTGTTACCGGACAAAGTCTAGTACGCTCGGCCGAAGTTTTACCACAGTTATGGATATCGATTTTAAAATATAGATTAAATTGCTTTTGTTTTCTAATTGAATAAAAATATTTTTTACAAAATATTGAGTTTTATAACCCGTTTCGGCATAGGGCTGCATTAATGTAATACCTATGTTATCATTTTGCTGCATATTTTGAGGTTAGAATTCATTTTTCGCTTATATTTCGAGAACTGCTCTAGCAAAAATGATCAAATTTTTTGTCATTCCTATAGGAACGAAAGTCAATTCTCCTTTAGGAAACCTTTAAATTTTGTCCGTTTCACTCTAGCTTTAAACGATACTACGAAAAATAAATACTACCTCAAAAAATGTGAAGCAGTTTAATTATAAATACCAAAACGTTGATTCTTCCTAGAAAGACCAAAACTTTCAACCGCTTTGAAAGGAAACCTAATCTCAAAAATACAGTTGTAGCAAATATGCCTATCAGAAGATAACGAAAAGTAAATCCTCTATTAGGAAACGTAGACTTTTTGTTCGTAACGCTCTGGCTTCATCAGGTTCCGATATAAATGCGAAAAGCGAATTCTAACATAAAAAAATGAGATTCTTTAGAAATTTACGTATACTGCGGATACTATTCTATATAGAAGGAATCGACTTTTCCATGTGTATAAGTAAACTTCTTAAGAATTTCTTTTATTTAGGTTAGAATTCGCTTTTCGCATTTATATCCGAAACTGATGAAGCTAGAGCGTAACGAACAAAAATTCTACGTTCGCTAAAAGAGGATTGACTTTTCGTTATCTTCTGATAGACACATTTCTTACAACTGAATTTTTTGAGGTCGAGTTTCCTTGTTAGTTTTTATCTCAGAAACTGCCCTAGTAAATTGGTTAAAATTTTGGAAGCAGAGTGGCAACAATAAGTTTATTATATAAGTGTCCAAGTAGACCGCTCCATAGTATTTTATGTCTAAGTGTGGAATTCGGTCGTACTCGATGTCTAGGTATATAGGGTCGCGGATGATGAAGTGTCGGTAGTGCGCTCCGTAGCTTTTTGTATCTAAGTGTTGGATTTCGGTCGTAATGAATGTCTAGGTATGTACGGTCGCCGATGACAAAGTCTAGGTAGTGCGCTCCGTAGCATTTTGTGTCTAAGTGTGGAATTCGATCGTACTCGATATCTAGGTATATAGGGTCGCCAATGATGAAGTGTAGGTAGTGCGCTCCGTAGCTTTTTGTATCTAAGTGTTGGATTTTGGTCGTAGTGAATGGCTAGGTGTATAGGGTCGCCGATGACAAAGTCTAGGTAGTGCGCTCCGTAGCTTTTTTGTGTCTAAATGTGGAATTCTGTCGTACTCGATGTCTAGGTATATAGGATCGCCGATGATGAAGTCTAGGTAGTGTACTCCGTAGCTTTTTTGTGTCTAAGTGTTGGATTCGGTCGTAACGGATGTCTAGGTTTATAGGGTCGCCGATGATGAAGTCTGAAAATTTTGCGTATCTGGGACTTTAAAAAAATCGCGGATCTGGGACATAAAAAAAACGTATTTTTAAAAAAAAATTTTCATTTTGGACTTAGAAAAATTTCGATTATTTGAACTTAGAATTTTTTTCAGATGAGATTTTGGCGTGAGATCACACCTGAGATTTTTCAGCTGGGTCATATGCAGACGGTGCAGTGATACATAAGTATTATTTATTAATATAAAGGTAAATAAACATTAAAATTTAAATGTAAAATTTTGTATTTAAATCTATAAAGTTTAAATGTATATGTTGTATTTAAAAATTCAATTTTATATTTCATTGGGATAGATGCTTCAATAAACATATAATTATACTGTATACCGAATTCACGATTGAATTTAATATTCGATCGTTAATCGAGCCTCAGATCGATTTCCGCCGCGAATCACTACGGACGTGAAAAGAGTATCAATACGTGCCAGATTACGCGACGCGACACGGTTGTGTGTGTGTCACAGCCACCCACAGCCCCGTCTTAAGCTACACTGGACTGCAGGCCAGTGCAACTTCTCGAAGGACGATTGGTAGCGACTGCGAGCGAGAACAGCGCAGCATCGAGTAAGTACTCAAAGTACTAGTGTGTGTGTGTTCCCGCGTTTTCGCCTTCTTGGTTCGCGATAGACTTTGTATAGATAATTGTATGTTAAAGCAAAGAATATACGAGTGTTAAATAGAATCACGTCGTGGTCATTATTTATTTGTATTGAGCAGATTCCCCTATTTATTCTCGCGATTACCAGCGCCTCCGCGGGCACAGTGGAAAAGCGTTTCCACTGTGTATAAACTGAGTAGCTGGCATCGTGAGCACAGCACGGTGCTCACGATAGGATAAGTCCGAGCAACGGAAAGCGAGACTCGTCAAGAGAGTCTCGCATTTGTACAAGAGCTGTTTTACCAGATCAGCGGAGAAAATCACTTTGTTTACATCGGCCGGGAGGACTGTTAAAGCCCCGGCACGTGTAAGCCGTGCGTGTATTGTATGTGAGAGCGAGAGAGAGCGCAAACTCTACAGCAGTGCAGGCAAGTACGCCGACTGCTACAGCTAAGAGAGCCGAGAGGGGAGCGCTCGTCTCGAAATCCTGCGGTGTCGAGCCAGCGCGAGCACAGGCGCATAGGCGTAAACGCCGAAAATATTGAATTATTTTATTTTAATTAATATTGGCGTGTGCTCGCGGCTGAAGGCTGTGTACGGTGGGATGCGCCGTACACAGCAAAAATAGTGGTGTGCAAGCGCCGGATAATTGTTTATTTAATAAATTAAAATTTGTTATTAATTATTATAAATAATTTGGCGGCGAGGTACTTCATTCGTCCAAGTGAGTGGACCGGATGAAAGAGAGGGTGGATTATAGGATAATAATCTATCCCTTCCAGATTGAAAATCGATAGAAAGTTGTCGGTAAAACAGTTTGAAAATTTTAGTTTTTTGGTAAATTTTAGAAAATGTTTGATGATTAAAAATTTTAGAAGGGACGAGTGAAGTACATCACGTTATTGTGATAAATTGTTTATTTATTGTTGTTGACGATTGTTTTTTTTAGAGCGTTTTCAGATAATCGCGCAACGAATAGTTGGAAAATTTTGCGGAAAAGTGCTTTCGGGAGGGAATTAACTAGAATTCTAATTGGTTTTTTGTTTAATCCGAGAATTGAGATTGTCAATTGTTTAAATAATTAAAATTTTCTTTATGAAAAATAAAATTTTTGATTGGAGAGAATTCGCGTAGAGAGCGAATTACTCCCGAAAGCACGTGGAATCGATCGCTGCACACCACTAGTAGGACTCGAACCTGCGACCTCAGGTAGGAAAACGCGAAGACACAGGGAGTTCGAACGCGCACATCAAGAGAGGTTCGAACGAAGGAAGAGTTCGAACTTTTGCTAGTCGAAGTTCGAACCCAGAGTATTCCTGTTGAAGGAAGCACAGACCAAGTGGAGTCTGTGCATCCAAAAAGGCCGGAAGAGTGCACAAGTAAGTAAAGCTAGTGTACTTGAAGCCATACAGCTCGGATAAAGGAAGGATTCGAACCCGGCGGAAGTCGAATTCTTGCTAGAGCAGATCTGGAGAGGTGCACTAGGACAAAATCTAGTGCACTGCGTAAGATTCGAACTCGAGAATGCGAGATTCGAACGCCAGATAGTGAGTGATTCTGGAAATCCAGCATCAATATCAAAGAAAATGGCAGATACGACGCTGAAGGCACTAGAGGGCTGGTGCTATGGGATAGAAGAGGAAGAACTGGAGACAGCGCTAATAGAATTGCAGCTGAACCGCCAGGGTCTTCCCTTCAAAAAGAAGAGTAGACTGCAGAAATGGCTGTTGGGGAAATACTCAGCAGCCGATTTTGAGCCATCTGGAGAATCAGATGAGCTCAAAGAACAAATGAAACGTGAGGAGCTGAGGAAAGCTTATATCGAAGGTAAGGCCTTCGAGGTGACCGGATCCACGATCTACAGCGAGAGTATAAACCACGAGGGGTCACACCCTTGCCAGATGCTGCTGGTGGATCTAGTGGTTAGAGCTAGCGACGACGAGCGTCTGGGGCAGCTCTATAGGCTCAAAGTATCGCAGCCAGAGAAGGAGCTTCAACAGGAGAGCTCAAATACGCAGCAAATCCCAGTCGAGCAGGTGGAAAGGCCGACTAGGGAGAGCGAAACCAGTAGCGTGACGGATGGGTCCGCTACAGGGGACGAGACGGAGGAATCAGCACCTCCAATGGTCTTCACTGGACCTCAAGCGGGGGATATCATGATGATATTCTCCGAAATAAAGGAGCAGATGAGACTGCTCAACGAGAGGGTCTCAGAGATCTCTCGGCGCTGCACAGCACTGGAAGGAGCAGCAAAAGCTCCATGCGCATGCGCGCAGAGTGGCAGCGATTGTCGGCTAAGGCCGACAGCGCCGGAGTTCGAGGTGAAACGAGGGAGGAAAGAGTTCCACATGGCCTCTAGCACGAGGCTAGAAGGTAGAGGTTCATTTAGACCGAACGCCACTGGTTTTGGCCTGCACCCAGAGGTGCAGGCTGAAAAAGTATCGATTAGGCGACCACAGGTCAATTTCCAGGATACGTTTACGTATTATCCTGGAAATAGTAGCCTTTTAGAGGAGACACAGGTGCGAAGGCCAGCGCAAGTGGTTTCCAATGCTACCGGTGTAGGCACAGCCTGGGAGAGGGGGAATCTCTCCGGTGCTTACGTACCAGCGAGAAGTAGCAGTGAAACGGTGGATCTGAGTGCTAGTGATAGACAACACAAGCACGACACGCAGGTCGGGACGTTGGCCAGATTGTAAGGCGATGGCAAGTCCGATTCTCGGGGGAGAAGGATCAGAGTATTGATGTCTTTCTCACCCGAGTCGAAGAGTGTCGGGTGCTCGCAGATCTGATAGAAGAGGAGCTGCTATCCTCTCTGTCGGAATTACTAGCGGGTGTTGCGGCCATTTGGTATAGAAATGGTTGCGACAAATGGAGGACGTAATCCGAGTTCTGCGCGGCCGCCAGGAGGTGGTATGGTGTGAACAAGGGGTTTCAGCAGCGATTAGTTGCTGAAGCGAATGCACGCACCCAAGGCCAAGAGGAGCCGGTGCGTGACTTTCTCACGTGCCTGCAAGCCATTGTGCTGAAGCAGGTGCCAGTGCTTTCGATTCAAGCGCAGCTGGACCTGATGCACCGGAATATGCTGCCAAAATTGCAGTGTATGGTCCGTCGTGCAGATGCCCGTGACGTGGAGTCACTAATGGAGTTGGCGAGAGAAGCTGAGCTTATAAGCACAGCAGGTGAGGTATTTAGGCCCCTACCATCGCCACAGAATACCGTGATGCCGGAGGTGGTCTATAAGAAGCCACAGCAGTTCCCCAAGGCCAAACCAGTGGTCTCAAGTGTGGAGACGAAAGTGGCAGCGGTCAGCCAAGGTCCATCGGAGACCACGGCATTCGCAGAGCAGCTCAAGGAGGTCAAGACACTGACCGAGCAGCTCAAGCATCGAACGCGGAGTAAGTCTCCCGAAGAGATCAAGAGGCGAGGGGGCTATAGGAATCCCATCGGACGTCCCAGCTCTCCTGTGGCTAAAAGTGGTAAAGAAGAGCAAGGTCAACGTCCGGGCCCGGCCAGTCCACGGCATCCACGTAACCAGATGAGATGCTATACGTGTGACCAGGCGGGGCATCGGGCTAGAGATTGCCGAAGCCCTCCGGCGGGAAACGGGAAAAGGAGCACGCAGTAAAGGTCGCTGTATCTCCTACGATCCCGTCAAAGACATCTAAGTCGACTAGAGAAGCCGACAGCAGTTGCTCAGGAGGAATAAATACTTCTGAGCAACGTGAGGGGTCAGCAGCTCCATGTTCGAATCCGGACGAAAGCGAAGACCAATGGTGGCTGCAGGTCAACATCGGCGGCTTTAAGATTAGAGCATTGTACGATCCGGGAGCAGCACGCACGGTAATGGGATCTGTGAGATTACAGATCGCCAG
Organism: Megastigmus dorsalis; assembly: GCA_900490025.1. NCBI lineage: Eukaryota > Metazoa > Arthropoda > Insecta > Hymenoptera > Megastigmidae > Megastigmus > Megastigmus dorsalis. The sequence continues at coordinate 10,060 of UELU01145905.1, forward strand.
TGCGTGCGGTCGAGAGCTTCGACCAAGCTATGGCAGAGGTACGAGAATGGCTAACGGTCATTACTCCGCCATAGTAGGCTATGTGAGCCTACCGTTCGAGATCGCGGGGATCCAAAAGGACGTAACAGTGGCTATCTTGCCAGAGTTAGATGCAGACTGTTACATCGGAGTGAACTTCACCAGGTTGTTCAAAGCAGTATTGGATCCTTGCAAGAATCAGCTGTTCTTCAAAGACGAGATTAAGTATGTGGATCTCGAACTAGCTGGACTCAGCGAGAGCAGAGTCACAGCTGTGTCTGCCATTGGGCTCGCTGACGTAGGATTAGCCGAGCGAGAGCAACTGGGACGGTTGCTGGATCGAATGATTCGACCGCCGGAGCTTATCCTCAGATGTACTACGCTCGCTGAGCATGAAATCGAGGTACACACCACGCGGCCAATCAAACAAAAGTATTATCCTGGCTCGAAAAAGATCGAGGAGGAAATGCATCGGCAAGTGAAAGAATTACTCGAGGCTGGGGTAATCGAACCGTCCGACAGCGGTTGGTCTAGCCCTGTTGTGGTGGTTAAAAAGACTAGCGGCAAATATAGGATGTGCATCGACTTTCGCAAAGTCAATGCAGTGTCAAATAAAGATGCATATCCGCTCCCGTTCATGGATCAGATTTTACGCAAGTTGCAGTCAGCTACGTATATCTCTACGCTCGACTTGAGCAGCGCGTATCATCAGATCCCATTGAAGCCCGAATCGAAGCCCATAACAGCGTGTACAGTACCTGGTATGGGCCTCTTTCGATATACCCGGATGCCGTTCGGGTTATGCCAAGCAGTAGCCACGTTCCAGCGACTTATAGACAAAGTCATCGGATCGGAGCTCGAGCCATATGCATATAGCTACTTGGATGACATCATCATCGTGACAGAGACGTTTGATGAGCATCTCAAGAGGCTCGAGCAGGTGCTCAGACGCGTCGATGATGCAGGTCTCACTACCAATCGTGAGAAAAGTGTGTTCTGCCAAGAAGAGGCAAAATATCTCGGGGTGATAGTGAACCGAGATGGATTTCGGCCCGATCCTGATAAGATCGCGCCGATTATGGAATACCCTGCTCCCAAAAACCTGAAGCAACTCAGGAGTTTTCTGGGAATGGCATCGTGGTATAGGAAATTTCTGAAAGATTTTGCCACGATAGCCGAGCCACTAACTCAGCTTACAAAGAAAGCGAGAAAGTATGAGTGGCTCGAAGAGCAGCAATCGGCTTTTGACCGTATCAAGGCTTTGATTGCAACTACTCCCGTGCTACAGCGGCCCCAAGCTGATGTGCAGTTCGTAGTTCAAACTGATGCCAGTGATACTGGACTGGGCGCTGTACTTCTCCAGATAATTAATGGAGAAGAGAGGGTGCTCGAGTTCGCCAGTCGAACTCTAGCCCAAGCTGAAAGGAACTATAGCGTGACCGAAAGAGAATGTCTCGCTGTAGTTTGGGCCATTCGGAAATTCAGACCATACATTGAAGAGTATGAATTTAAGGTGGACACTGATCACAGCAGCTTGCGTTGGTTGTGCAGCCTGCACAATCCAATGGGCAGGTTGGCTCGATGGGCCTTGGAGCTGCAAGGCCATAAATATACAGTGGAGCACCGTAAAGGCGCTCTCAACAACGTACCGGATGCTTTGTGCCGCATGTACAAGAGCGCCGAACCCGATATAGGGGCAATATCTTGGGGTGATGACGCTCAAGATGAGTGGTATCTTCACTGGGTACAGAAGGTTGAGGAAGATCCCACCAATAACCCGAGGTATAAGGTTATAGGGGGGCAATTGTATCTTTACCAACAAAATGAATCGCTGATGGGCACGACCGGCGATGACGAAGCCTGGAAGCTCGTTGTGCCTAAGGAGAAGCGAACAGCAGTGCTTCATGAGGGGCAAGACGAGCCAACTGCGGGTCATCTCGGAAGGGACAAGACTTATTCCCGGATAGCCAATTTATATTATTGGCCGGGCATGTATAAGGATGTGGAAGCCTATGTTCGAAGATGCACTGTATGTCAGCAGTGTAAAGTCGAGCATCGGGCTCCAGCAGGGCTAATGGGGCGAAGGACTGTCACTAGACCATGGCAAGTGGTTGCAGGTGACATCATGGGTCCTTTGCCCAAATCTGTAAAAGGATTCGAGTATATCTTGGTCTTTCAGGATTTGTTCACGCGATGGATCGAGTTTATCCCCATTCGCAAAGCCAATGCAAAATCCATCCTTAAGGAGCTTAAAGAGCGTATCTTTTTGAGATATGGAGCTCCTGAAGTCTTTCTTTCGGATAATGGCACGGAGTTTAAGAACCGTGCCATTGATAGTTTTCTCGTAGAGAGAGGTGTGCACCATAATACGGTGCCACCATATCATCCGCAGGCAAATCCAGTGGAACGAGTTAATCGTTCACTGAAGACGATGCTCATGGCATTTATCGAAGAGAGCCATCGAACATGGGACGATAATTTGCCGCAGCTTGTGTTTGCGTTTAATACGGCTGTGCATAGTTCAGTAGGAGTCAGTCCTGCTCTACTGAACTATGGAAGACAACCACTGCCTCCTTCGATGATTCGACGAGAACAAGAGCTGGCTGCTCTGGATCGAGAGCAAGCCGATGCTCTTGAAAAGTGGCAGAAAAAGGTTGAAGACCTCATCAATCTACGTGCCGAAGCGAGCCAGAGATCAGATGAATCTCACAACAGGCAGGCCGCTTACTATAATGCACGACGCCGACCGGCTGGATTCGATGTAGGAGATCGCGCAACAAGATATTGTCTTCAGCTGTGGAAGGGTTGAGCGCTAAGCTGGCCCCGAAATATGTAGGTCCGTATAGAATTACGGCCCAGCTCGGTTCTAATACGTATGAGCTGGAGGATATGGATGGGAAGTTGATGGGACCCGTCCATGCTGAACAGAGGTGGGTTTTCTACGCACTGACCGATTTTCTACGCGTAGGCGTAAATAATGTAAATTAACAGTATAAAACGTAGAAAATGTAGAAAATGTAAAAAAGTCTGGTGAACATATTTTCTAACCTATAAAACTATCGTGTATCTATGTTATTTTGTTTTCTGAATATTTTATTCTTTATTTCAGAAAAATTTTTAAGTATATTAATCTGGTTTTTTCAAAAACATGGAAGGAGAAGGTAATTTATAATAATAATTATTATTATGATATATAAATTGTTTGTACCTTATATTTTTTGTGTACAAAAAATTTTGCATTTAAAATATATGTATGTAAATACTTTGCAGCAGTCAGAGGCAGACCAAATGAAGATATTGACAAGGCATTGGCAGATTTATTTTTTGGATGTAATATCCCATTTTGTACTGTTGAATCAATTCAATTCAAGAAATTCGTTAATGCATTGAATCCAAGATACGTTCCACGAAGAACCTTGGCAAACAGTATACTCAATCAGAGACTTAACATATTTCAAAATTCGTTATTATCTTTAAATCCAAAAGATGCTATTTTGCTATTAGATGGATGGAAAAATTCATCCTCTAATAAGAAGTACGTAGTTGCTATGCTGCGTCTTAGTAATGAAAAATATATTTATTTATACTGCTGGAATTTTAGTACAATTAGAGAGACCGGACAAGCATTAAGTGATGTTGTAAATCAATGCATAACAATGGCTCAAGAGCAATTCAATTTTAATATTTATGCAGTGATTACAGA
>UELU01145907.1:0-19443 GCA_900490025.1 Megastigmus dorsalis
CTTATACCCGAAGCGCTGATTTTCCTCTTGCAGAGGCATATAACGGGTCGCCACCTAGCGGTAATTCTTAAGAAATAGTTATGCATGAGTATATATTGTTTAATCGAAAAGCACGATTTAAATACAGTTATATATAATTATATAAACTTTTTTACAACTTTATAACATTATGTAAAAATGAATATGTTTAAATACGTCTGTATACAAAGCAATAATTATCTCCACTTAGACCAGATTAAATGAACTTATATACGCTTATACACTATTGTAAACGTCAACATTCAAACTTATTCAACTTTATATAAATGTATACAATTATATATAAACAACTTCTATTCTAAGAATTTAACAGAATACCATCCAATCAAATAAAATTATATATAAGTTTATAAACTTATGTACGAGCTTATACAAATATTTATGAAATGATATGTTCACATATAGTTATGACTTTTTATATAGAGACAAAATCCAGTCATAATCATATACAAATAGGTACAAACGTATACAATCATTCATAATTAATATATAAATGTATATAATTGTATGAAAATTATTTTTACCCGGGAAGCTAATAATAATGAGTGAGTACGCGGCAAGTCATAACAATATATCTATTATTAAGGAATTAGATTTTATATTCAAACAAAATAACTTATGTAATTTATATACCTAATTTATAATATTCTATATTTTATGAATATTATATTTTGTGACTAGGTATAATCAGATGATAGGTCATCGGAATTTTATGTCTTTACAGTGATTCATTTACCAAAAAAACGTAAGTAAATTAAATTATTTTAGTGTATCGAAAGCATGGTTAATATTATATACCTAATAAGAATTCCTATATATCAATAGTAGGTAGAAATGAATAGTGTGACACGGTACTCAAGTATGTTAAATTCGGATATTACAGATTGCATTTTACTGACAGTCTAAAACTAACATATAGGACTCAAAGGAAAAATTTGAAAAACTTCAGCATAGTTTGCAGGCAAAAATAATGTAATTAATTATCGAAAATACTGTACTTATGTGTAAAATTCAGTGCACAATTTTTTTCATGCAATATCAGAAAAAAATAGTTTTGTAGAGTTTTTGATGGTGTAAAGTTTTCGTATGTGTTTAATTTCTCAGTGTAGGGTTTAAATTGTGCAGAGTATGCGCGTGTAGAAATTCCCAGTGTAGAATTTTTTATTGTACAATTTAAGATAAAAAGAATTGTGTACAGTTTACATGGGTGTAGGAAATGCGTGTGTAGAATATACGTGAGCAGAATATGCGTGTGAGGAGTTTTCCTGTGTAGAATTTTTTCATGTCACTTTACGAAAACAATGTGTAGAGATTTCTTGTGTATAATATCCCGTGTACAATATTTATGTGTTGAATAATATTTTTTGATCAAGTAGAATTTGAGTTAGGATTTGAGAAGACTACTTATATATATTGAGTTAGAATTTGAGAAGACTACTTATATACGCTCAGCGCTGGTTTTTTTAGCTGGAGCAAAATCGGGTGGCCTCCTAGCGGTAATGATGCGTAGTATATGAAACATCACATATAATCATACTCGTAATTATATTACAATTTCCAAAATGATTTATAATGCCATAGTTAGGTTTGAATAACTCTTTATCTAACTAATAAAATTTATATACTATACATTCGATACTATATTTATAGTACTTACTGCTGTAAGGTTTTAATAACTGTATGCTAAACAAATTAGAGAATTTGTCTGGATGCAATATAATATTGAAATTATGCAAGCGTCATTTACCACATTTATTGTTTCAGTTTTAACTAGAAAATTGTACTAATTTTACGTAATTCTTTTATCAAAATTAACTGCTTTTATCGGCTTTTATTAATTCCTAAAAATTTGTGAATACAATTATATACACATTTTTATTCAGTACTAAAGGCAGCAATAATACGATTCAGTTTTACGATGTGGCCTAATTTCAACTAGTAATAAAACGTCTGCGATTTTATTGGCAAAATTCCAGAATATCTGAACATTATTTTCATCTAAATAAAAAAGGTGATTTCTCGCTGGGTCATCACATTTATAGCGTCTTTAATCATGGAAAATAATACTCATAAATTGCTTTTAACTATACTTGTAAATTTCATTGTAGTAAATAGTGTAGTAAGTTGTTGTGGTCTGAAATTATGGATAACTAAAACATAAACAAGAGTTAGAAGGTGAAAATTCAATGCTCTACTTGCATATATCAAGAAAAAATAAAAGTTCTAAAAAAGAATTTATATATTTACAAGCTTTTTGGGGAAAACAATTCATTCTATTTCACGTTCAAATAACGACATTTGTCGACTTTTTTGAACCTGAACTTCTTCACTTCCGTTATTATATTTATGAGAGTGAGAATGCAATGCAATTTCATAAACGTACGCACAGACACATCCTCAACCCCCACTTAGCTTTTTACACGTCTCAAGCTGCAGCTCACAGACGCGTCCGTGCTCGCTAGGTAAACCAATCGAGATAAGTGCCTAATTTAAGAAAAACATTCGTCGAGCTTTCGATCGCCGGATACATAGTCTGAACTGTATACATATATATATCTACTAAGTTCGATCAGAGTCTCTCTTTCTCTCTTGCGTCCTCGAGATAGAAAGACTGTCCAGGGAACAGCAGAAGCAGCAGCAGCAGCAGCAGCGAGCGATTGTTTATTTGAAGAGCGTTTCTCCAATCAGCGGGGGAGAGAGTCCCGACGTTCGTTCGCGTTTATTCCTCGAGAGCCCATCGACCGACGCTGCATTATAGGAGAAGACAGTGGGCCCTTTGTTAAACTCACACACATACGTGGGCACACGCACACAGTGACAGAGTCTGGGTGTATGTACGTGCCTGGGCCGTCACTCGAAGGTACACACGCGGTAACCCCTCCTTAGTCAAGTCGTGGAACTCGAGGCAGTTCGTTGGCACCAAGAGCTGTGCTCCGCTGTGTGCGTCTGAGGAAGATGGGCTAGGCTGCAGTGGATTAGAGCGGCGGAACGAGAAGCTCAAACTCGACTTGCTGACGTTTTATAACTTAGATTTGGATGTTTGGGGAGATCAGCTGGTTACGCGATAATGCTCTTGATGATTTAGTAATGCGAATTACTCTTTCTATTATTATCTATCTATGATTATATCAGCGAAAGATAAGATTATATTATTTGCGCATTCCATTTGAAAATCAAAGCTGTAAAACAGATTTTCCTGTATCGACGATATTCGAGTTGGCTCGTACGTTTCACTTAATGCAATCAAACAAATCCAATATTTAAAGGAGAAAGTCGAAAACAGGAAAAAGTATTATGGCCATTTTATATTAAAAGCCGGTATGTAAGCAAATTATATATGCTTTTGCAAACGCCATTCCTCATCGGATAAAATGCAACATTCAAAATTTCTTTTTACTAAGCAGAATTGCAAAGAGTACAATTAAAAAATTAATCAGTTCATCATCGTGGTTATCTGAACTTTTTTAATATCTTTTGTATTCAAAGATGATTCGGAGCTTAAAGCCTGTCACAGGCAATGAATTCCATCAAGAACGCAACGACGTCCCAGAATAAAAGCATATAGCGAGTCTAGAAAGGAAAGAAAAAAGAAAGAGAAAAAGATCGAATCCGCTCATTGTTCGCCACCGCCCCAAAGCCTCTCTCGCTTTAAGTCTTCCAGCATTATGTATGTGAGTTCGCGCGCGGGGCCAAATGGCGCCCGAGAGAGTAAGAAGTGCGAGCCGCCGTCGCCGCCGTAAAGCGTGAAGTAGAGAGAGAGAGAGCGTCGTGACCGACTTGGCCTCGTTCGAGGCAAAGAGTCGTCCAAACATTCGCCAACATCACCCGAGAGCTTGCTTTTTCTCTTCAGCTCTTGCTAAGGGCATTTAAGGGGACGACGAAAGACTTTGCCGCGCGAGGCTCTATATATACAGATATATGTGTAGTAGTCGAACGAGATTTCGCGACGGAGAATATGTTCTCGTGTTTTGAGGGGAGGCCCATAGACGTACGTCATCGCGGGTCATTTTTATTCGAGCGCCTTCGAGGTGGTAACTTGTTTGGTAAACCAACCGCTTGAGTACGTGGTTGAGAGGAGGTTTCGGTTCTTTGTTTTTACTCTTGCGGGACGAATGAGTCGTTAGTTTGGTATTTTGAAAATGACTCATTGCTGCAGCTGACGTATTTCGTGGTTGACATATAATATAGTTCATAACATAATTATTATTCTTATCAACATTAAACTTACATTTTCCATCCTCCTTATACTAAAAGAACAAAAGAGCCCAGGCAAACTCGTCACATAAATGAGTAACTCTAAACGTCTTCACCCACTTGTCCAGCTCTTCCTGCTACCACCTAAAACTTTAACAAAAAATAGCACACATCGCAATAAGCATAGTAGATCCGCATGCGTCTTTGATAAGCATAGAGAAGGAGAGAGAGAGAGAGAGAGAGAGAAAGGAAAGAACGAAGAGCTTGTATAAGGACATAATTTTCGCTTACACGCTCGGGCGCCTCCCCGGCCGAGTCACGTACGTTAGCCGCCGCGCCGCAGCGCAATAAGTCGCGGGAGATCGCGCCCACACGCACCATGTACCCGTATATATATATATATGGTGTTCCTTTTCAGCAAGGCACCAGGACGTGTAAGTACAAAAGGAAGGGTCGCCCAGGGTCCTTTCTTCTTCTTTTCCCTCTCTCTCACTTTCTCCGGCTGCCCTCCCAGAAGACAGAGGGAAATATCCTTGCCTTTCTGTTCGGCGAGGCCTAAATTCCCGAGGGATTCTCGCCTATACTGCAGTACGTCCGGGGTATAATGGCATTCGGCGAGTATTACCACGGCCACTTGCACAATATCGGCGGAACACGACACACACACTGAGCTCGTGTATATTCCATCTGGCGCTCGGGCGACACGCGCGGCCAAGAAAACAAGCTTCATCGGCTCCTCCTTTTACCTCCCATTCATCTTCCCATACACCCATATAATACATATCCATACACATCGTGCACCCGCAGTCTCGCTGTATATATTCGCTTCTGATCCGCTATATGCTCGCTGTGCCTCTTCCCCGTGGCGCTCTGTTCTTCCGGCTGCCTGTACAGCCTGGCGAATATGACTTTTCCATTCCGCAATAACGCGCCCAGACACGACGGATACATACATATATATGTATATAGATATATGTCATATAGGCTATACTCGCTCTTGCGTCATAACGCATCGCAAAAATTTTAATAATCCGCGGCTGTGGGAGTAGCCCTGAAGCTCTACCCCTCTCGTATCTCTCTCTCTCTCTCTCTCTCTCTCTCTCTCTCTCCCTCTCTCTCTGTGTGGCTGTGCAGCGCAAAAGTATTACGGAAAAAGCGAGCCGCGGCGTACGTTATACATCAGAATTTTTTGGCTCATGTGCCGCTAGCCGGAATTTTCCTTCGCTCTCGGCTCTCATTTTTTTTTTTCATGCCCCTCTGCAGCGCGCATCGCACGACCGTAATCACTGCACGAGCACGGACGAACGCTCGGCACTCGCACGGTGTGGAAAACATATTTAGGTTGAATTTAGCCTTGTATAACGCTGTATATACATATCGGGTCGCGCGGAGTTTGACTCGTTCGGACATGGGGGCATGAAAAGAGAGAGAGAGAGAGGTGCCTATTTCGATATCGAATTTTTAGCGATTCGTCGTGAGATTTTTTAGTTTGCCGATCGTTTGCCGAATATTTTTTGTCGGATCGATCATTTCGGACATTCGTTATCGTTTTCCTTTATTTGCTCCGCATGATGGACAGAATTATATTGCAACATTTTATCCGGTAAAACACAGTTTTATTTAACTAAGTTATATCAATAGGAAATTTATTTAGAGGGAAATCGAGGAAAATTATTCGCCCCAAGCTTCATCGAATTTACATCAACTGCAATTACTTGGAAAACTTCAATATAGCCGAACGAAACCGCGAGAGCTGCAGCGCACAATTTTGTGAAAGTGAATCATCGCATGAAAATGAATTCATACCGCGTTTATAATCCTGCTCGTGAACCATAGCATCAGCAGCTATTTCGCTTATAATTTATCCGCTGAATAGAACATAATACAATCGGTGTGCGTCGGCGCGATGTAAGTAAATAATCAAGGAATTTTCATGTCCCATAATCTATGCGCATACACGCAACTAACGAGATTAAATGGTATTATTGCAGCTGTATTCAATATCAATTGATGCTACTTAAGCGCATCGTACATACACGTTACGGGGAAATCAATGAAAACTGTTTGCTCGCTATATAACGCTGGACTGAAAAAAAATCAAGATTAGAGGGAATCAGATTGATTGGGCAAGTTAATCAGCTCTGTGCTGTATCCCGCATTCACATCAATTATACAAGCACTTATTTAATAAGAGACCTTTTTTCTCTCTGCCTCTCCCCTCTTGTTTGTAAATTTCCCGCTGAATGCCAGCTCGGTCGATGCTCGCATCCGAAACTTTATACGGACAACCGAAGTTCACCCTCTTGATTTTCCAAAACTTTTTCCAAACAATCGGATGCTCGCACTCCCACGTGTAACCGAGAAAAGACCCGCTTCCCATTCTCCTCCTCCCCCTCCAGACACACACACACACAGACACACATGCACGCATGCACACAAAAGAGCTTTCCACTCCGAGCGCGAGCAAAGAGCCTGAGAAATCCGAGAGTGTTTGACAATCCAACTCGACTGCGCATAAGGGATAAGAAGAGAGAGGAGAGGATAAGAGGAGAGAAGAGCCGCCGCGCCGGCAGCCAAGTGCATATAGATATACGCGGCCCAGTGGTGCAGGAAACCGCGACCCACCGTACGACCTCAAAGTCCTTGCGTTACGCGCCACTTATGTGCGTGCGCCGGGGCTGTAGCCACGCGTATAGCTACACGTACACCTACAAGACTCGATGTGCACGTGGCTCGTTGAGCTGCTCTCCCTCTCTCTCCCACACACAATTGCTAGTGAAAAAGAGCCGATGCTCGACGATTATTAGCCGTGAAGAGAGAGAGAGGGAAGGGGTTAACGAGGGAGCGGTAATTGACTGGCTCGAAAGCTGAAAAGCTCGACTTGCAGGGCCGCAGCTGACGATGTATAGCCTGCGAGCTGCTCCTTTCAAAAGGTGCAAATTCTCATTGGTCCGGACTCTTATACACTCGTTGCCCCATTGCTTTCGAGAAGCTTCGAGAGATGGACTTTTTTTCAAACTGGCAACTCTTCTTAAATATATTTCCTTTTAAAAACTCTTAGGCGGATCGAAACTAGCTCGTGCAAGAGCGCAGTAACTCTCTTCAAATGCTCGCCACTCTGCTATAGGAAGTTTCCAGTACGATACCGAGTGAACTTTCTCGAAAACACGCGCCGATGATATTCCAAAAGGTTACCGCGACCCCACGAAATTGTATAATGTCTATATATATATAGTAACCTACTATGCGTACCGATGCGGTATCGATAATTTGTCGATGGGCTCTCGGGGAGAGTAGGACGCATTAATCAGGAGCAAATATCGCGGAGGCTTCAGTCGCATCTGTAATGCGCGCGACGGTGCGCGTAAACGAATCGATAGAAACGCTGTACGCGCGGAGCCGCAGCAGCGGTGGCTGCTTGATTTGATGGCTTTCATTAATCTCTTAACCGTCGCGTTATTTTTCCCTCTTTGTCTTGTTGACATTGGGACTCGATCGTTGATTTGTATCCTTTTTAAAGGCGATCACCTCATCATTTCCAAATTAATTACGCACTCGATTCGATACGCGCGCGAATGCTTCCAAATCGAATTTTTCCGTTTCTTGTACAAATACACACAAACACACACACACTCACACAAACACGGCGATCGAGGCTTGTCTCGTTTGTCCATAATTTGTGAGGCCGATAAAATATTGACGGCTCATAATGCACCCCCACCCACCCTCTATATATACACACATATAAATTAAGCCTCGACGCACTGTACACACACACGTATGTAGAGGGGGAGAGAGAGAGAGAGAGAGAGAGAGAGGTAAATTTTATAATTAGAGCTGCGAGGCACGCAGGGACACAGAGTCGGCTTCATTGGCCAATAAGACGGTAATAGAATTTTCATGCAATCTTTAATTAAGCGGATTAATGCGAGGGTCGGTAATTGGCCGCGACTGGTATATACTTGCAGCGCATATATGTGTATATAGGGGGAAGGGAGAAGGGAGAACGAAGCTCACGGAGAATTCGCTCGGCGATCGGTCCGGCTTCTATATAACATATATATATACCTATACCTATACATATATATATATGGAGAGAGAGAGAGAGAGAGAGAACGAGCTCTTTTGGTCAGCGCCTCGTAAATTCTCGCATTGTTGCGAGGGGTGAGGTTTCGGGCCTGTAATACATCCTCGGACAAATTTAATGCCGGATCATCCTGTGCGCACAGACACACACGCGCGCGCGCACACGTACAGACGAGAACGCATAGAGAGAGAGAGAGAGAGAGAGAGAGAGAGAGAGAAGCACAGCGGGATGTATAAGCGTTGAAGCTCGCGTGCTAGTGTCGGATTTACACCGTTCGCACTCTCTAATTAATTGCAATTACATAGCCTGCTATTAGCTAATCTGCAGTCCTAGCTTGACTGTGGAGGATTTCTCTCTCTCTCTCTCTTTCTTTTTTCGTGACTATAGCGTTATATGTACAGAGATGCAGTTAACTCGCGTTTCGAGGGCTGTCGGCGGTGGCGATGGGCTTAAACGCTTTCGAATGATTTAGTGCGGGTGGACGCGGGGGCGGCAGCTATGATGTGTGTAATGTTATTCAGAGAGGCCGGCCGAGAACTGTTTCGGGCATAGCTCACGCCGCTCTTCATGCGCCGAATTTCGGATCTTCGAGGATTTCCTTGTGGATCTCGTATATATATCCGACAGTGTAATCGTGGATTTATAAGGACGTGTCAAAGTTCCAATTTCGAGTTTGCGGCTTTGTTCGATTTCGACTGGACGTTATTTTGAGATCGCGGCCCTGGTCCTCTGCAGTTGAGTTTTTTTTATTATAGTTGAGAGGCTTTAATACCAGACCGTGGAATAGCTCCATATTTTTGTGTTATTAAATGGCATGAAAAATCTCTTATTCGAGGCAGCACGTGCAGGGGAGCTAAATGTCAGTAAATTATGACCTGATAAAAGTGTTGATCCTCGATAAATTTAGGATTAAATTCGTTTAAAAACGACAGAAAGAGTTAGTTTATGCCCGAGCCATTAAAACTTGGTCCGAAAGTTTCATTTGATAAGTAAAACCGCGCAGTTCCGTTCGAATCCTCGCGTATAACACCGAGCGACGAAAGCATAAACAGGATTAGGCGAATCTAATTTAAAAATTTGCATCCCCCGCCGTATGCATAAAAGAATCCCGGCAATTGCCTTTAGCCACGATATTATACACCTGCGAATCTCGCACGCTCGCGACATCCTGCGCGCATTTGCATTCATACGAGCAGCTCCTTTACTTCTCTCTACCCCTGCAGCCTCCCTCCCCGAAACAAATCGACTTCCAAGTACATTTCACACGGCTAAAAGGTCCAGACGCGTCGTATAGCTTCATTCTTATAAATGAGCAATGCCCTAATATATAAAAAAAGAAAGATGCACAGCAACATACATATCCAGATCGGATCGCATAAATAATATCGGAGTGGCTCGCGAGGAGGAGGAAAAAAAGCGAATTGGCCAGTGACACAGAAGGTCCGATATATGTATATGTATATATATGTGCGTTGCGCGGGTATAAGACGATAATAGAATTTTCGTGTAATCCTTAGTAATTCCCTTGTGGCCGCGAACGAACTCGCAGCCTCATCCTGTACTACCCCTCGCCCACACACAGACACACACGTGTAGTAGACGTCACACACGTACGGTGCCTATATATGTATCTCCACTAAAGCTGCGTGGATGTATGAAAGTCTGGAGGGAGAGAGGGAGAGAAACTGCGAACGACCGAAGGCCGGGCTTTTAAATCCCCTCGGGGGTTAATTGCCCGGTGTTTTGACGCGTGGAAGGGGGTGGAGAGAGAGAGAGAGAGAGAAAAAGGGAATGAGATACCGGGAAATTTCGCGTCTTTTTTGCTCAGTTTTCGCCGGCGCAGCAGCAGCAGCAGCCAGTCGAGCTGGACAGCGAATATTTTCATCTCTCCTGCGGTGGCCGATGTATACGTATATAGAAGAGAACTGCGCTGTATAAGTTGCAACGTACACACAACTTTACACAGAAAAAGAAAGAGAGAGAGAGAGGAGAGTGGAAAAGTGCCGCGACGCTTGCCGCGCGTTAAAATTGCAAGACAACATTAAAGCCTCATAAAAATACATTTATGCGTGTGTACGTAAGGCGGAGGCAGTCGTCGTAACAAGATCTGAATTTTTCAAGAACTCTGTCCGTACAGCGGTAGAAGAAAACTTAGAGCGACCGAGGAAAAAGTACATGTATATATACACGAAACTTGGGGACGCTTGACGGTGAAAAAACAGAATAAGGCGTCACGAGAACTGCCGCTGCTGCTCGACTTGTTCCAACTCCTTTCTTTTTTCCCCTGATGGCGCAGTTTCTCGTGCTTTCGGTTTGTATGGAGAGGCGCGAGGCATATGATTTCTCCGACTTGGCGTGTTACTTTTCTCTCCACTGCAAGGCATCGATCGTCTAGTGTTACGCATTACTTTCGTCCATGATCGCGTGTAGATTGATCGCCGCGGTATATAAGAAATGGATCTAGTTGATTGTGTAGTTTCATTTTATTTGCGTGTTGCGTTTGGAAAAACTGCGATAATATCGGCTTGTACCTTTGCCAAATGGGATTTCGTAAGGTCCGTGATGGTGTCTTTCTTCTTTTGGTGGCTGGATGCAGTTATTACTTTAAAAAAGAGGATTATTGTATATTTTAGCTCGGGGAGTAACGAAAAGATACTGTAGTTACGAGTTGAAAATATGCGAAAAGTGGAAATTTAATTTGCGTAGAAACATTTTTGCAGTCCTCTGCTAGCTTTTATTTGCGTTGCCTTGTAAAAACATTACAAGCTAGCGCAAATATTGTACGCGCGTGCACAATACTCATATACTAGGAATTTTTATGAACGCGACATTTTAAAACGCGTTATTACATTTAATATGAAATTCTGTAAATGTTGATATAAATTGACCCTAAATTTTGCATCTCAGTTTGAAAAAGGTATGAAACAGCACAGTTCAACAAGTATACCCAATAACGCGCTCATCGATATATAAAATAATCAATAAGCACTGAGACAATCCTGTTTTATTCACGAGTATAAGTCAGTCTCCAAGTCTAGTCGCGCGTGCATCTCTAATGTCAGCCTGTCGTCGAGTCCATGATCTGCAGTGCCGCGTACGCTGGTGATGCAGGTATAAACAGCTCGGTCCTCCTCTCTCGACAAAAGAGAAGAACACCCGACGACTCTTCCATCTTAATAATTAAACAACGATCGACAAAAGAACACCAATGTTTTGGCCCCTTTACTCTCCCTATCTATCTACGCATCTCCGCGTCTATAGCGGAATCGAAAAAGAGGAAAAAAAAAAAAAAGCCTCGAGGAAAACTCACGTATCCCTCGGCGAGGCTCGTCTCACCTATACACCAGCCGTTATACTACGTGCGCACGCACTGCATGTGTAAGACATCGTCGTCCGTAGTCGGGGGCTTCCAGAAGCCGAATATTGGCTGGCCTAACTCTCCGCAGCGCACACCCGTATACGCTCGCACTCGCACACCCACCCCGGACACACCGACGCGCGCGCGAGTCTTCGCTTTAGGTCTCTCTCTCTCTCTCTCTCTCTCTCTCTCTCTCGCTCTCTGGCCGGGTTCTTATAATGTTTTTCCAGGATAAATGGGCTTTCCTGGCGGGCCGAGAGGTGATTCTATGGGGGTTTCGCGTCGCCATGGTAACCCCTGTAACGCCATTAAACGGGCACAGGCTCTTTACTCCCTGTTGCTGCCGCTCCTGCTGCCGGTCCAACCTCGCTCTGTGTATAATACTATATACATCTATATAACGCCACCGAGAGGGAGAACTCGAAGCTTTTCGCGCGCGCGCGCCTGCGAGCGAGTGGCAGAAAGAGAGCGAGAGAGAAGGAGAGGCTTGCAAAAGCTCGCGTGCCATAAAAATAAATAACTCGCAAGTCTCGCGGCATGAAGGTGATACGTGTGGCTGCCGCTGCCGCTGCGGCTCTTGTTGTTCAGACGGAAATGAAGAGAAAGACGAGGGACGCCAAGTTGCTGCTGCTGCTGCTGCTGCTGCATGGGAATTACGCCAAGGATCGTATAAATAAAAGCCGGATATGGCCGTGTATAGGAGAGCGCGCGTTATACATGCGTATATGTGCGCGTTTACGGACTCGTGGAAAGCCGCCCGGCGCATCAGTGTATAGTATAGCAGAGCCAGAGAGAAGCAGTGTGTGGCAGTTATAAGGTGGAGGCGGGCGCAGAAAGGCTTGACATGATCCCTCGAGGAGGGAGATCGGTTGCGCACGAGTCATTAGAGCGGCATTAGACGCTTATGGGCCCCCTTGGATTCTTTTCTACGTATGATTGATGATCGCGGATATGTATCTTTCGTAGTAATTGATTTTCTTATATATATATGTATGATGGACAAATCGCGCAGTTCCTCGAACTCTCGGGTCTTTGATAAAAATTAATAGCCGAGCATTTAGTAGTGGAAATCCTTTGGGGCATGGAGTTTATGGAAGCGGAGTCAAAGCTTTAATGAGACTGTTTTTGACCTGGTATATATGTACTATACTGCGCCCACGTGTAATGCGGTTGACTCTGCAGCGATGAAAATTATAGAGCTTTGGCGGTATAGTCGGCCGCCGCCGCGCGCTTTGGTGAAACGTTCCACCTCTGATTTTGCCTAACTGAATTGACCGAGCCGGCGATTCGAATGCCTGCACTTTCGAAACGAATTAAATATATTTCGCGTCGCTCTTTACTATATATATCGCACGCTAAAGGTGAATTAAGTACAAGATTGATTATTTTATTTATATAGATATATATTAGGTGAAAGAAAGGCACATTTGAACACGCTTAACGATATTTATGTGTCCCGTGTCCCCCTAGAATCACCTCTATTACGTCTTCCCCGAATCGCATTTCGCTTTGTAAAAAGCCCCTCCGCTAACCGGGATCACCATAAATACCTGTTCGCAAAATTAATTAAACAAATATAAATACTCGCCTGATTCAATATACAAACCCAAAATCTCTATATAGGTACACATATACATTCGCAAGAAAAACGCCCCGTGCATAGGACGGTCCAACCTGTGTCACGCAAGAATCATCCCATTTATAACGATCTCGGTTGTCGTGCAGCTACGCTTATTTACCCATAACAAACAATTCCCCTCTTTCTTTCCATTTCCCTACCCCTCCGCTGCACGACTCACGGATCCACGCCCTGTATACTATATATATGTAGACGAGCAGAGGAGCTCACGTCTAAAAGGCAAACTCAATTTCACCTCGCTCGCGCGCCCGACGAGCAAAGACAAGGGCACATAAAACCAAGAGACTCGTGCACAATATCTACAAGTCCAATACGCACGTACGGTATTGGAACAGGGTCAACCGGACGTTGGGGTTGCGCTTGGAATAAGGAGGACGATGTAGTGTAAGTGTGTGTGTGTGTGTGTGTGCACTCTCTCGGTGAAATAAAAGAAACACGTTACAGTAAGAAAGAAAGAGAGAGAGAGAGAGAGAGGGAGAAAGAGAGGAAACCTTAATCTCTCATTACGAAGGAGAGCTCATGCTTGAGGGGGTATATATGTATATATATATATGCGTATATTTAGGGGGGGGGGACACGCCTAACCGTTTAATTTCGTAGGTGTGTGGGTGCAGGCTCCTCCATCCGTGCTTCCTTCAACCTTCGCGCGAGCTTCTGCTCTGTATTTATTTCCGGTGCGGGCCTCTGGTAGAGAAAGACAGAAAGAGAGAGAGAGAGAAAGAGAGAGAGAGAGAGAGAGAGAGTGGAAAACGACGTCGCCATTCGTGACGAGGGAACCGAGTCCTAACTGCAATTACAAAAGTTTCCCCGCTGGCCCAAAACTACGCGCCACTGTCTTCCTTTACTTCCTAGCTCCCTCGTTGATGCCTTTATATATATATACTTTTTCCTCTCTACCCCCCACATACACGCGCCTACACATTTATATTTATTTATACATTTGTTCGCGTATATAAGAAGGTGCGACCCGCGCGCACACACACATAGCTAGACGCTCTTTTGTGCACTGTGAGAGATAACAAGTAGGTCGAAAGCACGACGATAAATTTTCCAACTGCGTCTTTCAGCCGCGACTGTACGGTAAACCGAATTCGCCACGGCTAATATCTACGCGTTTGAAGCGATTCGTGCATTCGTCCAGCAGTGAAATCGGGATAAATCGTTATCGACTCATTCGCGCTCTCTCTCTCTCTCTCTCTCTCTCTCTCTCTCTACTCGGACAAACATCAATCTGGCTTCGAGTGCGTATCCTCCCACAGGCAGATTTAAAAGTAGTATATATATAAGGGATCGAAGAAAAGCTATTCGAAAGCTCGGGTATATTCGTATAACTCATTGTCAGCCGAAAAGCCCAAGCACCTGAGCGCTATTTATTTATATACACAAAGCTCCATTTCGATGCGTCATTACGGCACAGCCAAGAAATATCGTCGAGTGCATATATATATATAGCCTTCACCGCGTAGCGTATAGTACGAGGATGCACACACTACGACCGCCGCCTCCTTTGTGCGGCAAGAAGCAACTAGGTCGAAGACGGCGATAAATTAGCGCACTGCCTTTTACCAAACCCATACCGTATATACCATCGGCTCCTCTAACACACAAACACACACACGGACAAACAGAACAGCTATTGGATAGTTTGGCGTTTAAACTCACCCTCCCCTTTGTTTCAGGGCGTGCAGCGGAGCTCGGGCCGTTATCTATAGCCGGCCGGTGCCGTAGTTACATCCACACACACACACAGCGAGCAAACAGTTTATCTCGTCGGATAATCTCTGGGAGCGTAAATCGCTATCTGCGCAGGCCGTCGTCTCTCGGCCATTCTCAGCCGCCCCCCCCCCCCTTAACTCCCGTTAATGGGACACCGGCCCTATATATATACACGTGAATTACCCCCGTCAGCCCTCAGCGAGACGAATTAAAAAGCCGCTGACTGACCTCCCTATATGTACGTCGCGATGTCTTGATTAAGCTCAGCGAGCGTTTGTATCGGTAAATTTTAGTATGTACTGCCGTGCGCGTCTGTGTAGGAGAGTTCGGTCGTAAATTGGGCACAATTGATTTAAGAAGCTAATTTGATTGGCCTTTGACGTTGAAATTGCGATTTACGAGGCGCACTTTTCGATGCGGTACACGACGCGAGTGCGGAGCGTCGAATCTGTTGTTGCGAGTTGCGCGCGAGTGGTAAAAGGCAGTTTTTTTCTCTCTTTCTCTCTCCAATTTTTCTTTTTTTTTTTTTTTCAAATGCCTGGGATGAAGAGTGATTTTCGCACTTGTAACGTACGAGCGAACGATTGAAAAATGGGAGGGACCGCTGGCGCTAAGCTTCCGCTGAATATCAAAACTCTTTTTCGTTTGGGTATAGGATTTTTGTCGAAGCGATTTGTAACTTGATATACCGTTAAAAATGCGGTGCGATTTATTTTTTGTTACACGGTATGCGAATGTTTGAAATACATGGGCGGTTTTAGACTTTGCAAACAATATTGATTTGAACCCATGCGCACTTAGCCGTGAATTTCTCTATTTATCTTCCTCGCAATGATTACTCCACCGCGCGAGTCTAAATTTCTCGTCGCTCTAACAAGACAGCCTATTTAGAAAATCTGACCCAAAATCTCTATCCATAAATAGCCGCGGAGTTAATGAATCCTTGTGCCTCGCGAAAATTTGTCGGTCTCGGGTAGAGTCGAGGCAGAGCTCCTCTGCGCTTCAAAACGCAGAAATTTTAAAGCGCGCGAAAGTGGCGCGGATCCAATTAAATTCTTATGAATGGTTTCTTGTCTACGCGAGTTATTACGATTAAGTTAAGTTGGACCTTCGAGTTTGCGAGCGACATTTAAGTTTCGCTACCATTAAAAGTACACCGCTCGCGAACTCTGTACGAACAACTCGAGGAAGCAAAATCGTAATTACACGCGAATAGAAAGTACAAGTATAACCTACTTCACAAGAGTCCCATAAATCAAACAAAATCATCTCCCATTATGACGATGCACTCCAATCTTTTTTGCAATAACAAATTACGCTTTCCTCGGCTATCCATATTACGGCGTATCCACTGGCATATGTATGAATCATCATTTTTATTCATACAGTCGCACAGTACTCGGGGAGATCGGTGAAAGGCCCAGGCCGTACCTATCCGTAAAAGGATCATATATCTGCAAGCTATTCGAATTCTGTCGAAAATGCTGTTTGCAGGGCTGTGTTCATAGTTCATCGATCGCCGTGTACATACTGCAGGGACCCGGTCTGCGTATATATACATGCAGTAAACACGCGCAAGCTCTATAATTCATTTTCATTGCGAACACCACCCCGTCTTTCTTCCGCTCCCGTTGTTATATTGTTGTTAACAAAAGCCTTTATTTACTTTCTGCGAACTTTCGATCGTTTAATTTCCTTTTTTCCGTTGGTGCACTGCAACTTTGCGGGTGCGGTACCAAAAGCATCTTGTCATCACGTTGATTACTTACACCGGCTAAATAAAGCAGCTCCTCATCTTTAAGCTTGTAAACGACCGCACAAAAGCGAATATAACAGCTTCGAAGAAGCAAATAGCCTCTCATCGACTTTTGCCTAATATGCATGTATATATGCATAGGAAGAGAGAGAGGGAGAGAGAAGAAGCCCAGAGGCGAGTGCAGCGGCAGCTCAAACGGACCGCCGAGTGCGCGGAGCTTTGCGTCGGTATTCGCAAATGTCGCGACGGGGACAAAGAGAGGACGTAAATACAACCAAGCCGATTTATATACACACACACAGAGAGAGAGAGAGAGAGAGAGAGAGAGAGAGGCAGAGAGGTACACATCTATATAAGCGCCTGGAAGATTTGAGCTTTGGAGGAAAAGCACGTCTCGCGACCTAGAAATTACAGAAGCTCTCAGCTCTCTCGCGTGATCCTACTAAAACATGCTTTCGATTTCCTTCCTCTCTTGCCCCTCCCTCCCACGTAGTATAAGTTTTCATAGTGGTGGTGTAGGTGGAGGAAGGATGGAGCTATACAGGATCAGGTGGCTTAACCTCCCATTAGCGAGGGTCCCGCAAGTCACGGCCGCGCGCGCGGATTAAACCAAATCAGGCTTGCGCTCCTCCTGCCCCTCCTCCCTCCTCGACTCACCGCATCGCGATCGCTCTCGTTAAGCGTATATATATACGCAGAATTCAAATTTGAAATATCGCGTGTATATAGCCGTTTATGTAACGCGTCGAGCCGAGAGAAATGGCTTGATTACGTTACAATTATTATTATGGCGTTGCTGCTGCTGCTGTGCCTGTAGCTGCAGCAGCGAAGGCAGCTCGTGATATGGCGGTGATTATACGCGCTGGGATATTGGCTCGACAGCTCTCGCTGTGTGTGGAATTAGCTGAAAATAAGCTCTTTGCAGTTAGCTCGTTGGCTCGCACTGATTATTCCGGTTGTGGGATGTCCGACCGGCTCTCTCTCTCTCTCTCTCTCTCTCTGTGCGTTTGCGGTGTTGTTGCTGCTGCTGCTACTGCACTGTCGTCAATTTTTCATAATGCACGCGTCTTTGTTTTGCGGAGGATACGTGTGTGTTCAGTGTTATATAATGCGCGTACGCGCGCGCGCGCGCTTGGGATTGATGAATAATTTAATTGGCGAGCCGGTGTTGCTGTGCTTTAGTATAATAATTTCGAGTGCAGCGTGTTTTGTTCAATGAATTATGAATTGAATTATTGATCGAGATTATGCCCGGGATGCATTGACGTCTGAGCTCCTGCTGCTGCTTTTGTTTCAATGCTGCTGTTTTAGCCGAGTGCTGCTTGTGCTTTCATTGATCTGTTTGCTATGGACGATATGGGCTTAAAGTATAAAATAGGGTATTAATTTAAAAAATACCGATTGTATAATCAGCTGATTGATACCTGTGCAAACAGACTGTACAATATGTTGCGCTTTAATATGCGAAATTTGCATATAACAGTGATTCACATAGCTTATTTCTCTTTATTTAATTTAAATGAAAGTATTTTTGATAACCTTAAATATGCTTTATTTATATTTGACAATAAATTTCTATTATTTGCATGGCAAAAAATTTTAGTATATAGTTTTAGTACTAATTTTAAGTATTGCCCATTGTGCTCTCTATAGTATGATCTATACCGCCAGACCTAAAGGGAGTACAATGGGTAAAATGAAGCTTATGAAACTTTGTCTTGTTGCTTTAAATATATTCAAATTTTGATTAAGAAATATCCAAAAGCGTTTCCACTGTGCAAAAACTGAGTAGCTGGCATCGTGAGCGTAACACGGCGCTCACGATTAAAAGTCCGATCAACGGAAAGCGAGACTCATCAAGAGAGTCTCGTATTTGTACGGAAGCTGATGTACCTGACCAGCGGGGAAAATCACGCATCGATTTTCCCGCTGCAACGTTCAGGAAAGGTAGGAGTGTGCAGTACACCGGTACTGCATACAGTAAAAACAACCCCGTTACAACCTTAGTAAGGTAACTTTTACGTAATGTTAATTATTTTTAAGAAATTCGTTATATATTATGGGTGGGATTTGTTTTTGAACTGCTTAAATTTTTCAATCGATTATACATAGTTAACCCATTAACGCCGAGGTGATCAGAATTTTTACTAACTTTTCAACGTGTTTATTTATTATGTTATCGGACCAAAAAAATAATGCAATACCTCTATTCCTACGCGAAATTTGATGCTCTTTCAGAACCTGAGCTCGTAACCTTCGTGACATAACAAATGTATTGAAAAAGTGAAAACCAATATTTTTATTATATGCTTTACTTATAATTCATGTACAAATTGTATAGAACATATGTGTCCATGCACAAGTGAAAGGACGTATGAGTTTGTTCATAAATTTTCTAGTGGTAGATAGAAACAAAATTTTATGTACCATTCAAGAAAAATTTTTTTCTCTAAACCTATAGACTTTATGAAAAAATTTTTAAGAACAAAAAAGTCTTAAAATTAGTCAAGGAACACTCTCAAATTTTTTCAAAAAATTTTTAGGTTTTTTTGAAAAATTGGATTTTTTTAAATTTTCGGAAATTAAAAATTGTCTCCAAAAATTCTGAAAAAATTTTAGAGTGTTCTTTGACTAATTTTAAGACATTTTTGTTC
>UELU01145910.1:0-16007 GCA_900490025.1 Megastigmus dorsalis
TTGTTATAGCTGATCGATTAGCACTATTAATAATAAGTATTTCTAACTTTTAGCTAGCTTTTATTAAAATAAACTCAACATTTATACTTTAATTATAATTTAATTTATTCTTTTCGAAAGAGTAAATCTGCTTATTTGCTCTTTTTGAAATTCGGGATTAAAATTTCTACTTTTAGAAAGTAGAAATTCTTTAATTTACTCATTTGAAAAGAGTAAATCTGCTTATTTGCTCTTTTTGAAATTCGGGATTAAAATTTCTACTTTTAAAAAGTAGAAATTTATTAATTTACTCTTTTGAAATGGGGGAAAACCATTTTATCCTTTTCAAAAGAGTAAAATTTCAATTTTACTCTTTTCAAAAGAGCGATTCTAGTTTTTTCTACTTTTGAAAAGGGAGAATCACAAAATTTCTACTTTTTTGCGCCAATTTTTACTCTTTAGGGTTTAGAGTGTAGCTTGCTTTTTATATTTACATCATCAAATAGCGATGACAGAGAAAAATCTTGCTAAAGATCTTTACCTATAAGAAATAAAACGGAGTTTCAAACCTTCATATCTTTTCAAAATTGACGATAACCCCCCAAACTTTTGATTGATTACGAATCTAGGAATGCTATACTTTTGTTTTGCACTCATTTTATTGTTCGTATCTAATACTTTATTTCACGCTTGGAATACCTTAATACGTAAACTAAATTTTTAAATTTTAACCTAATATAATAAGTATAAACAGAATTTTAGGTAATTTTATGCGAAATATTAGAGTTAAAAAATAGTACTTACTTAACAATAAAGAAAATTGCTAGATTTTGATACACTACTACTGCATAAGTGGTATCAATACTGATAAATATAATAAGACTGGCCATACCAAAAATGAATATCTGAATGTTTATTATAGCAAAGTGCTTTTCTTGATCTAAGAAAAAATCGCCATCCCAAATCATTTTTTTTTCACGTGACTGATTTAATGGAAATAAAGCATCCATAGTTGGAGAATAGCATGGTACCATAGTGAACAATAATGCACAAAATAGCATGTAGGCTGAAAATAATTATATATACGTAGAAATAAATTATATGTATTATATATATATGTGTGTGTATGTGTGTGTGTGTAGGTGTGTGTATAATTTACGATAAAAAATGAGTTCCTTAAAATTGCTGCATCATAAAGGACTATTTTTCTTAAATTAAGATCGTGAGATATAAACTTATTTTAAGACAGTCATTTCTGAAGTTAAGATTTTCAGATACAAATTGATCGCATTTTAAGGAAAATGCGTCATAAAAAAATGCGTATGCACCGGTTCTTAAGGTAGTTCTGGACCCACTGTATTAGTCAAAACAAAACTTTATAATAAATATCTAAAACTATAAGACTTTTTCTGTTTTAAAATCCAAAATATTTGAATTTTAGTTATTATGTTATGTTATAAAATTAAACAATAAGTACTTTCTACAAAAATTATACTCTCGTACGATTTAATTGAACGTACAGCATAACCCAACCCAACCCTGAAAATATATTCTTAATCAAATTCTTCTGTAATTTAAGCATTCCTCAATAAACGTGAATATAGCAGCAAAATTCGAGATGGTCACATCGGTCGACCTTCTCGTCGTCATGGAGAAACAGTACATTACGCAACTAGTGGACGAAAGAGATTATGTCGACAATCACACGAGTTGAGATAACCCGAGCGCACGTGTTGCGTACAATATTTTTTTTAACAGCGTGCGCGAAACTAGCCTTCTCATGCTTGTTCTGCGTATGCGAAGTTCATGCTTTGAGCACTCTATTGACAAGCGTGTGCGAAGTAAGCGCATGCGCAGATCATTATACTTCACGCACGCTCCTCATAAGTAGCGTTTTCGAGAAACGCGCATGTGCAGATCGGTTTACTTCGCGCTCGCAAAAACTGGAGAAAGCGCGAGACCTGCCATCTCTTTCTCGACTCGTGTGATTGTCACCCATGCCAGTATCACTCGCTTCGCACACTTGTATCGAAATGTACTGTTTTCATACAATGTGCGCAAAGGCCGATTTTGCACGCGTATGCGTATCGTCTTTGAAAATCGAACTTTGCGCATGGAGTTTTGAAAAATGATAAACAATGAAATTTAGAACTTTATTCCTTTTTAACTAGGCGGTCAAAATTTTCAAAACAAAATCAGACGGTTTATTATAGTCTGCGCTTGTTTCGTCTTAAATTCATGCATTCTCTTACAATAACCGAAGAAAGACGTTTTTCACGTGCGATCACCATTACTTCAATGTTAGAGTATAGTCAATTTGTAAAGTTTAACTTACAATATTACAGAAAATTTTTAGATCAATTCAGAATTTTGCATATATGCCCGTCACTACCTATTTTAATTTTGTACAAAATTTCATACAACTTCAAATACCTTGGATTTAGGAAAGAATTACCTTAAAAACAGATCTATCATGTCTGTCTTACAGCACGTTTAGTAGCTTAGTTACTCTGGTAACGTGACTTTTATGTGCAGTACATAAAAGGATGATTTATTATTCTTAACTCTATCTTAAGAGTGAATAATTTTTTTTCTTTATTAAAATGAGTTTTGAATAGTTTTTTTCTTTAAATCAAAATAAAACAATTTTGCCTGTATTAATATGCATTTTCGTTTTTCCATAAGAATACATTGAACCTTATTGTGCCCCCCCCCCCCTACTCGTGTACTTAACTTATAAAAAGTGTATTCCGCGGTGCTTTACAGCGTTCACAAATGTTTAAAATGTATTGCTTTGCAAAAATCTATTGAATGAATTTCATTTATTTGTTTTTTTTTATTAGCATTTAGAAGATAAAAGGGACATGCTCATTAAATGGGACATTTACCCTATTTTAAAAGTTACACGGGGAGCCAAAAGGTTACATTGTTTAAAATGGACATAACAGAGTTCTGCAAAAATAAATATACGCACCCAAGTATATGATAGTCAGAATTCTCCCATTTTGAGCATAGTTGATCATAATTAAGCGCTCGTTACGATCTGTTGTTTCTATCCAATTTTTCGCAACCTGAGAGAACACCTTTTTGATCTTCAGAACAAAAAAGGTTGGACACCGTGAATTCCTTTTTTGAAAAAATCTTATTCGTTGCAAACAAGAAACGTACCTTATCTTCAGAATATATTGTAGTCCAATACTTTAAAGTAACTGATGTCACAAAAATTACTCCTCCAATATTTATAATAAAAGCTACTGTATCTATGTCAAAATTGTTCATCGATCCTTTAACCTAAAAATTGATGATGATACTACGAACCGGCTAAAATGTCACATTTTGAAGCGTGATAATATTATTGCTGGCAAGATAGCAAACACTCTTACACAGCAGCACTTCGTCTTTGCATTGAAATTATATTTACACCACAAATGTCTAATATAATAAAAAGAAGGTTCAAAACGCAGATATAACAGAATCTTTTAGTTAACTACATCTACAGAAAGATCTTTGCCCATAAATTCACTACAAAGTGTGAGCAAGCCGACTATGACGAAATTTGATTTTGGCAATGTATTAAATTATTTATATATTTAGTTATATTTATATAGTACAGTTTTTATTCAACAAAGTCTTTCTTCATACAATATTGTATTTATGACGCAAGAAATCTCAATTATCTTTCGTTGCCTTTTTAGAGTGTATTCTCTATGAATATACATCAGTTTATACATTACAATTTCTACGTGTATATAAGTGATGTATAAGATCTAATCGTTTAAGACTCATAAAGATTGTAATATGTCTACCCATAAAACTTTAAGAAAGCGTGTCGAAATTTAATTCATAACTCCCTAATCAAAATTTTTATCAGTTTGGAGACAAATGATCTTCGAGAAATGAAGGTTTAAAGAATCACATTTTTGATTATGAAAAAGTTATGTCGCAATAATTTAATAAAACCAATGAATAAATGCCGTACTTGCCAAGAATTAAGTATGTACTCGAGGATTTAATAAAAAATGAGATAAGGACATAAAATTGAAGGATCTTCAATTTTTTCAATTTTTTTACCGACCGATTTTCGAAAATACAATGCATTAGCGATTAAGTTTTCCAGAGTAATGTAAAAAAAATCAGAGATTTAATAAACTTATAATTGAATAAATAATTAATTAAGGAATATTTTTTACCCCTGGTAGAAGTTTATTACCATCTATTTCAGAGAATTAACACCGCAAATTGAACGTTGAGTTTATGGAGACCATGCTCTCTTCCCCGCGCCACATAATACCGCCAAACCTCCTTAACATACAAATCTCTTAAGAGATTTAGTACTACTAATAATTTTCAATGTGCACTAATTTCAAAGCGAGTATAATTAAGCAAAAGAATAAATACTTATATGTCGTACTTGCGATATTACAAAAACGAATGCAATAGTATGGAAAAATAAGCGTGGATATATTTTTCGGCTTCGTGACATAAATGGCCACAAGCCCACAATCATTTGTAGTAGTTTATTCAATCGAAAATAATAATCATCGTAAAATTCGTTCATTTTTTCATCGTCCTCTGTGATTAGTGCTTCCATCTTTGCCTTATCTACGTACCGAAATTAATGAGCTTATTTCTGAGGACCTCGATTGCAGATATTGATTTGCTTTGCATATTGAAATACAACAAAGCCCATTATTTTATCACGTGGCGACAGTTTCTTCGATATAATCTTGGGGTTTTTCTACTAAACAATTTGCATACGTAATAAGTGACTTACGTATTTGCACACGGCTATATATTACTAAGAATAGATTTATTTTGCTTTGGTGGAATACGAAAAAAATATGATTATGAAACTATAAGTTATCGATAAAAATAATAGCGGTTCTACGCAGAGAGTGTAATATCATAATAAGAATTCATTCACAAGCACCAAACGGATTCCGAGAAACAAGCCGGAAAATATGCAAGTGTGGCTAATATTCCAGCTGATTGTGATTTCAGAATATATATGAGAAGATCAAAATATTTAGATTCATTTTATTATTTTCTTCTGTGCCATTAACAATAACATTAGCAGTATACGTATGCTTGCGGAAAACGTTTTTCCAAAGACGTAAGTCCCTTTCTCAGTTTGCGCCATATTTCCGCCGATTAAACATCTGACATGCACACTTAGTATTGTCTACAGGATCAGGTAACCTATTTTCTGCAGTTAATCTGTCTATTGATAAAGTAGCCTGTTGATTAATTATTTTTTAACACTTTCTTTTTAAAAAAATTGAAAGCCTTTTTTTCAACTTTAAGTGAATCATGTTTGGGAACAATAAAGTTAAATACTTTTCCTAATTAATATGGTTTTAATTTACAATTGCTATATAAAACCTGTCAATTTATGAATTTATTATTTTTGTAAAAGTGTAACCAATATACACTGTTTTTGTTTTTTCTGCAGAAAAATAGAAAGTCCAAAGTTTCCTTTTGAGTAAAAAAGTGAACCAACAATTTACACTTTCAAGGAGGTTCATGCGTGACATACAGAGGTGTGCAGGCGGGGGGAAGTTCAACTTCACTGTAAAAGTACCACTAACTGCTGTACAAGTGTTAAGTTCGAAATCAAAGAATCGAGTTATTAACCATTTCTAAAAGCATTAGCCTATGGAGTTTAGACGCATGTGCAAAAATTCTGATGTCTTAAATTAAGGTATTCGGTTATATGTATATTGTATAGCTTAAAAGTTTACAGATCGTAGTGAAAAGAATAAAAAGTAACTGAGACTATTTTTCTGAGACCCAAATATTTTAATTTATTTTTGTCATTCAAACAGCTTTAAAAGATTTTTGGCGATAATATTAACTTAAATATATAATAATTATAGCAGTAAAATATTAAGCGTACAGAATTCTCAATTTTTTCTCAAAATTTAAATATTTAAGCCCCTTGAAATTTTGCCTACACGCAGTTACGTAGATAGCTATCATCATGCCTTTTTTTTAACGAATTCTCATTTTGCTTTCTTATAAACGTAGCTTTGTCACGATGAAAATTTTTTTTTAAAAATACGAAAGAGGAATATGTGTGTGTACCAATATATCTCAGCACTGGCTCATTTTTTTTCGCTCATTTTTTATTTTTCTTTTATTAATTCAAATTTATTAATTTAAATTTTTTGTGTTTTCTTCTTCTTTTAAAATAACATTTAATTAATTAGATACAATTATTTTTTTATCTTTATTAAATTTATAAAAATATCTTTTTTTAATATTTTAAGATTTTATACTTCTTCTTTTATAAACGTGGCTTATAAAAATTTACAATATGCGTATAAAAGAGTTTTTAATTACTTATTATTTGCAATAGTTTTCATTAAAATTTATTTAATAGTTACTGTATTATTTTTATAAATGAATTTTCGAAGGTTAGTTTATTATTGGTTGATTGATTTATAAATTATTATAAAAATTATTTTAAGTATTAAAATGTTAAGGTAGGATTTACTTATAATTAACTTATAAATTATATATCAATATGCATTAGAACAAATAATTGAGTATAAGAAAGCTAAGTGCCAATGAATTGACAGTGGTTTTTTCCTTTGGAGAGAGAAAAAGTTTATACTTGTTATTAATGTACATATGTGCACTGTATACAAATTCGTACGATTTTCGAGTATCTATAGATTTTTTAATTTTATAAGAGCCTTTGGTTTTCTTTTTCTTTGCTTTAACTTCATTAAGCGGCTTTTAATAATAAGTCACTGAAGTTATCTTAATAGGTACTTCTTTTCTTCAATCAACAAAAGTCTGTTACGAAGTTTCGAAAGCTTGGTATTTTTGACAGCTATATTACAGTATAAGGCCTAATGAATGTGTAAAGTTTTAGATCATAATATTTTTTAGAAAATATATAGGGTGCATATACTATTTTTTCTCATATTAGCGTCTAAAGTGCACCTTTCTCTTCCTGCACCCAAGCGAGGAATGTGTATTTTATGGTATGTATCCAGTCGACTATCCAGCCTAATCCACCTTCAAAAGGACTAGTATATCCAGTCTGACCCAGGGAGGAATCAAGTCAAATCCACCTTGATATCCAACAAGCAATCCAGGAGAAAATCTAGCGTAATCCAACTAGAGATCCAGTCTAAAATCTACCTGGATCCGCACTGGATGCCCAGCCCCAAAATCCAGGAAAATTCAGCATCATCCAAGTAGGTATCCAGCTGAATTTTTTTAACTATCATCATTATTTTCACTAATATCTAACTTTTTATATTCAAATGATACTGTTACGTCAATTCATAAGCTTTGTTAACCCTTTTAAATAACGAACTGAATCATTCTTGCTATAAATTTATTGTAAGAAAAATACATTTTTTACATTTATTGATTATAACAAATAAGATTTTTTAAAAAAATAATAACAATAATAATTAATGTACGTAACCTAAAATCTTAAGTACTTGAAATAATACAAAATTGCTATAGAATAGAACCACCAGTAGGACATAAATAATAATAGCTTTTTCTTCATTCCTCGGTCGAAAGTGCGTGTTTTCCGCATCAATTCACACAGAAAACAACATTTTGCTGCACTGTTAGGAAGTCAGGCGCGCCTCTTGGTGGCGGAACTGCGGAAGCGCCTAGCCGCCATCTGACGAGCGCGCTGAGCGTGCGCCACTCTGAAGCTCAAAGAGCTTGTGCTTTGTTCACAGTTCAATTCAAATTTTAAACGCTCCTCCTTTTTCCTAGTTTTTCTTTAATTAATTATACTGATTTACAGATATTATTTTCAGTAGTGATTGTACTAATTATTTATATTCTAAGTTCTTATCTTTATTGTGATAAGAAAAAGTTTAAAATACAATGGTAAGATTTTTAAATATTGTGGACAGAATCGTGTAATTATAGTGGGGTTATGTGATATACAATAAGAAATTCTTTTGCGTATGAAAAGATAACGTGATTTAATTGCATTTACTTAATTTTTTTACTTCTTTAATCAATTTAATATAAAAAGAATTAAATGAAATTTTTCATGTTTGTAATATGAATAAACTGAATGATTGATTAACTAATTACAGACAACAAACGTACCTATCCAGCGACATATTAAAATAGTTGATAAAAATCAGAGCTTAATTTTGCCAATAGAAAATGGACTGTTAAATATAAAAATATTGCAAAAATATTTTCCTCAAGCTACGGGATTAACATTTAAAAAGGAAGGCCAAACTCTTGCAGTAAATTTTATTGATGAAGACAATATGATAGTTGATCATAACACTCCGGTGTATAATGTATTGTAACGGGTACGTTCCACCTAAAAAGAGAATAAGAAAGATTAATACATTAGATTTAATTTTGTTTTTGATAATGAATAGTAATCTTAATTTAATTATAGTTTAATTGAATTATTCCATTAATTACTTGAAATATATGCAGATACGGAGTGTTAAACCTGAAACAAAGAAAAACAGTATTAAAATAATATTAATTAATATATTTTAATTTAATTATCTATATATATCTATAGCATTAATAAAAACATTATAATTACCTATAATTTGAAAAGAAAAACAAAAGAAGATTTAAATTGGAGCGCCACAGCCTACGTCAGGAAACGGGTCAGGTAACCGACAAGTGACGAGCAAACATTAGCAAATTCGAATTTTCGCGCCATGCGCAGAGAAGTAGATGAGGCAGCATCAGCGCAGGATGAGCACGGCCGCCAACAGCATCATCCGAGACCACGAAACATGTACATGTCCAGGAACAGATGATACATCAAGATAACCTGAAAATAGAAAAAAGAATTAATGATCTCAGACACACAAAGATACATAACAATAAAACGAATAACCACTAACAACTATAAAACAGCACATAAAACAACACAAAACACATTAGCGAACAAACACTGCTACCAACGACACACCTTAACTAAGATACACACACTTACATAACTATACACAAAAAAACATACTATACTAAAAAACCGAGGTTAGTAAACGCACAAACAGCACCTAAATTTAGGTTAATTTTTTATGAAATTAAATTAAACACACTATAACAAACAAACATGAAAAAAAGAAAAACAATTATCATAATGTAATTAACACATACTACCTTATTATCACACCGATAATTAATTGGCGGGATTTTCGGGGTATATAAGGACCCCCAAAAATCAGGATCGGGCACTTCAATCTAGCTGTTCCTACGAACAGGTAGATTGAACACCTTAGGGGAGGTCATCCGCAGTGGAAAGCTTTCCCCGAGTTGAGTTCTCACGGACTCAGCGTTGGAATTAAGCACGGCTTACCCAAGTGGGGAACTTGCTGCTTAATTCCACGTGAATTGTTCCAGTAGCACATCACATTATCTTTTTTTCCCTTGTAACTAACACTTAGCGGTGATCGCGTAATTTTTTAATTTATTAATAACATTCGAAGCCTAGAAGACACGTGCGGTCGTTCACTCGCGTATTTACAACTAAACAGCTGACAGTTGATCGGTGAAGAATTCTAAATTTAACGCCACCTGGTATCGGGGAACAAATTAACTTTAACTTACCGACCTAGGGTAAAACATTAGTTACCATAGAAATAACCGCGAAATTCAAATACAGTTTCTCAGACTTAGATAAAATTCATTTATTCCAGAGATTAAATACACATAGATAACACACAAACTACAAAATAAATTATACACAACATTATATAATTTATAATATAGCAAACATTTGTCTTGAATAAATTGAATTATATATAATTACTAGCATATATAGTATGGTATATTTCCTATCCACTGGCGAAAGAAGCCATCCTGATATACCGTCCATAACTTACTTTTAATTGTTTATTTATTATTTATAAAATAGATACATTAAGTAAGGAGAACCTCACAGTATACATAACAGAAGGTAAATATTATAACAGCAATTTAGAAAGTATATTCAGTAAGAAATCGTTGTTGAAATATTTTTTGAAGTGATTAGATTTCTTTTAAATATAAAGTATTAAAAAGTGCGTACTTCATATTCTTAGTTTGGGAATTAATTCGATATTTAATTAATGTACTGTATTATAACTCGCAGGTTGTGTTCAAAATAACATTAATAATAGCAAAAGAAGGCGATTTGATGAAATGTTAAAGGATATCAGTATTTTTAGGAAGAACAAAACGGATATTAGTACTATTGAGAAGAGAGAAATATCTGCAAAAAATAAAGTAATTTTTTATATTGTATAATTCGGAGGAATTTTACGTTGTATCTAATATACATATTAAACGAGTCTTTCGTATTTATTTTTGCTCAGAGTAAGAAATCGCATAAGGAATCTACTGAAGATGAGTTTATAAGACGAGTGTTTCATGTATCTTGGAAACATAGAAATAGTAGCTCAGAAAAATTCAAAACTTTGCCATCTCTAGCCCCGAAACAAAAAATTGATTTGAATTTGCACAATGATTATTCATTACAAGATTTGAAGCAGAAGATTCTTTCACTTTACGACAATCCATCAATTAAATATTTTTTTTGTCAATTTACTATAGAACTTGGGTATGGTAACGATGAAATTATTAACGATTTCGTTGATGAGCAAGGTAATTCGTGTTCGTTTTGGGAATTCTGCAAACGAATGCGGGATAAAGGTCATAGACTGAATATTTATCTATTAACAACATTTGCCGACAGTGATGTATTTAAATCCGCTGAATGCAAAACAGAAGATATTGTCTCTATTATAAATTTTAATCGCATACCCCACCATATTGATAATACAAAAAAGACTTCCCCTCAGTTATTTGCAGGCTTAAAAAATAAAGAATATATTTCCGGTACTTCAAATGAAAGAAGTCAAGAAAATAAAGTACCTACGCAAATATCGAAATATTCGAAGCATTTCAGTGCTTCAACCAATTACAATATGAATAATTATAGTAATATTTCAGCTTCTAAAAAATCCTCTACCGTTTCATCATCATCTATTCTCAGCAATCATGATTCTTACATAACTGAAAATTTTCCATCATGTTCCTCACTATTTAAAAAAAAATGTAATAACGTTCCTTAGGAAACAATTGCATCTCGCACTCATTTAAAGACTATTACTAATTCAACGCACTCTTTTAAATCAGCTACACTGATAGAAGTGTGTAAAGATTCTGCGAATAAAGTAACGAAAGATGCAAAATAGAAAAAAAATTCAGCATTTAAATTTACAACTATCTACAATATCAAAAAATGAAATTGTATTTACAAGCACAATTTTAGGTTCAGGGGCTCAAGGAGTTGTGCGAAAAGCCGTTTGGGCAGGCAGTGCTGTGGCTGTTAAATCTATTCCTGCTTCTCACAACTTAAAAGAAAAACTGGTCCTAAGAGAAATAAAATTATTAGAAAAAATAAGACATATAAATTTTACAAATATAATGGTTGTCTCTATCGGACCAACCCAATACCATATAGTAATGGAATGTTTCAATGGAAAAACTTTGTATGATTTAATATTTATAGTACAAGAAAAAGAAGATTTTAAGCTAAATTTATGTAAGAAAAATTCAATTGGACTTCAAATTTGTACAGCGATTAATTTTATTCATTCTCAAAAGTACCCCGTGATATACCAAGACATTAAGCCTTCTAATGTCATGATTAACAGAAATATGTTAGTTAAGATTTGTGATCTTGGGTTATGCAAATGTCAAGATTTAGATAGTAACTTGCAGACTAGTGTCGACGGTACTATGAGAGGCACCCTTATGTTTATGGCTCAAGAAGTTATGATATCAAATCATAATCTTACGGAGAGCTCAGATGTGTGAGCCGTTGGCTGTACATTAGTTGAATTATACGGTCAAAAGAAAGTATGAGATATCAGTGGTAGCGCTACGCTTAAAAAAAAATTAATAAAAAAAGAAATACCAGTTCTTTTGCAGATTCCAGCGTTTTTGAAAAATATGCTTGAAAATTGCTTTAATTATGACACGCAGAAAAGAACTACTATGTTAGAACTCTTAAACGTATATATTAATGAGCAAAAATTATTTCAGCAGAAATTCTTTTTCATTTAAATATATTTTGAGTGCGTATCTATGTTTAAAATCTCAAAGTATCTCAAATAATCTCTTTAAAGTATCATCTTATTTTTTTTAATAATACTAATATACTAAATCATTAATAAACAAGTTTACGTTTATAATATGTATTTTTATTTTCTACAAATTGTTTATTATATTTACAGTGTTCAGTAAATTAGTATTGTTTTAGTTTAATCCTCAAAATATTGCAAAATTTGTAAATACATATCAAAAGCATCTTGTGCAGTAGAAGGCTTATCTGTATTATGCATCATTTCATTTATAATTTCAGCAAATTCTGGTTTACATAAAAGAGGTGCAGAAGTATATTTACTTTAAAGAGTTTGGATGAGCTGTACATTGACAGGTTTTTCACAATGCAGCGCTCCGAATTTTTCGGGTAGATAAAACATTAAATTCGGTTTTCTTCCGGTAATGTTTCTGGAATTTTGTTTCCTTATGTGGAGCTCATTCCATTTGAAATTTGCAGCTTCCTAGGCCCAGGGATTCTATGCGAAAACAACATTTGAAAGTTTTTTTTGCTTATATCTCGCGAACGGCTTAGTCTACGAAGAAATGGTTTGCACCAAATGAAAGAGCGGAAAATTTTACATTGAAAATGATATTTTAGTCGATTCCGATGAGTGCAAGGTTTCAAAATAATTAATAAAAAAGAAAAAAATAAATGCTTGCCGTGAGAGTGAGAGAGACGGCAAGCATGGCCGCGCGAAAATACTTTTTGACTATACGCGCGCACAGATTTCCAGAAAATGTTTTAAGTCCCTTTATACGGCATTTTTGCAAAAAGTGATTTTTATGAAAACCTACTCCCTACATCTGAGTAGGTGAAACGACGTATTTAAAGTGAATATTCACTTATTAAAAATATGTGAAAATTTTATATTATTAATTAGCGAAATTGAAAGTTATTAATATGTAAAATATTTTCATAGGAATATTTACTTATACAATCATTTACAATTAATAAAATATATTTTAATAAATGAAAAGAGCAAATTTTGTGTCCATAAAAGAAATATAATTTCGTATATTATATAAAATATAAAATATAAAAACATTATATTTTATAACTTATTAAATACTTATTATTCATCTTTAATTTATTTATTTTTATATATGTTTAAATTAGAATCTACTTTTTCATGTATAAATAAGTTAAATTTGACATTTAAATAAGTTAAACTTGTATTTTTGACATATTCATATATGAAAATTAATTTCTCTTATAAAAATTGAGTATATAACGTATTGACCATAATATTCTAATAATAAACAGAATTGTTAAGAAAATCTTTTATTCTTCAGTTTCTGATTCATTAGCTTTGTTTCCTTGTAAGTTATTATCGTCTTCATCATCCCATATATTTTCATTGTGTTGTTCGGTATTTTCATCTTGCTCTTCAGTGTCACTTTCAATTATAGCCTTATGCGAATTTGAAGCATTTTCACAACTTTGGCCATTATAATTTTTGCAATTGTAGCTACATTTTATTCCGGACTTATTGCATGAACATCGAGCGGTGCTGCAATTTGCTTTACATCCACAAAATACCTGAAAATCAAATTAATCGTTCCTTCGTATCTCAACAATAATTAAATTTAAGCAGTGTAAAGCATTAAACGTTTAAATTTAATAATTTATTAATATTGATTTAAAAGTTGATTCAAACATTACTTATACAGAAAAACTAGCAAATTTTATATAATTTATTTGAGGACATTTAAATCCAATGACTTACCATCTCCAGTAGCTCCTTTGGCGCAATTGACTTTGTATTCATTATAGGTAACAGCATAAAAGTTGTTCTTTTCCACCCCCATGCTGTTGGGTCTAAATGGAATCCAAGCCAACTTTGCATTTGGTAATATACTCGTTTAATATGTTCTCGTAATACTGAATCTGTAGGTGGCAATGATGATAAAGATAATTCTTTTTTTAAAACTGCTGTAGATGTGCAAAAAAATTTCTATCTTAATGCATGTAGAGATAGCTTTTGGTCATTTGCATTATATAATTTGATAATAAGTTTTTCACCAACTGAATATAAATCATCATCATTTTGATTTGGTTTGTAAAACACAGATATCAATTTTTGCAAATATTTATTTTTTTGTAATAATGCTAAAATACTTTTTTTACCTTTATTATATATAGCACTTGTTGAATCACACCCAGCAAATGCATGAGCAAATAAAATGCACTTTCCTAAATATCTATGATCTCTACTTGAATATAACTCTTTTTTTTCTGATTAGATATCTTATAAAAATACATTTCACATCCATCAAAACAATGTGTAATTAGTAAAATTAATAAATCTCTATCATTACCGACTACTGCAACCAAATTTTCAATTGTATCCTTTAATTCTATTGCCGTGCGTATAATTATTGTATCTGCGTCTACATCTGAAATTTTCGTAGTAATACCATTTTTTGCAAAAATTTTGCTCATAAATCCACAAAATTTAGTTTATTACGAACATTGGAAAGATATTTTGTTTGATTCATAGTTATCATATTATTTTCTGCCAAAGCCAAAGTTTTTCTGTCTCCTGTAATATCTTCATATGATTTTGTTCCAATATATTTCATATCAAATCCATCAACAACTACCGTAACATCTTCTCCAAAGTTTTTCCTAATGAATGATAAATATAATTCCAAAACTTGTTTATATTTCTGACTATGGGGCCAAACTACAGCGTGTAATATCCATCCAACATCTATCACATAATGCATTACATTTGATTGTAATAATTGAAGTTCGTTATAATAAGGTTTGAATAAACCATATAGTTTTGATTTTGGTGTTTTTCTCTCATGAAACCTTTTTCATCAAATAAACTTAGTATGGTGTAAGTTCGTATGAAAAAGCTTCACACGTTTTTTCGGCATCTCTGTTAAAAACAACACAAATTCTTTGAAATAGTAAGCAAATATCTATAGTAGATATTTCATTATCATTATGAAGATGATGTGCACCACTAGCGGCAGTTGCTAAATTTTTTACTTTAAATGTATTTGATATTGATATATTCTGAGCG
This sequence comes from Megastigmus dorsalis, assembly GCA_900490025.1. Taxonomy (NCBI): domain Eukaryota; kingdom Metazoa; phylum Arthropoda; class Insecta; order Hymenoptera; family Megastigmidae; genus Megastigmus; species Megastigmus dorsalis. The sequence goes on from UELU01145910.1 coordinate 15,129, forward strand.
TTTTTTTATATTTTTATAATTTTTATATATATTCTGACCATGCTTTATCCGATCGACGTATAGTGAAGTAACCATCTTTGGTATAGCGATCGAATTCTATAGGATCCATTATAACTTCCAAATTTTCCATATCTTGAAGATAAATTTGAGCACTTTTTGCATAAACAAAATGCCCACTGGAATAAAATAATGGTAACATATCTTTAATAGTCTGTAAGGCCCGAATTCATAGACGTTTCTCAATCTCAAACTTAATCTCAAACTTAATCTCAATCTTAAATCTCAGATCTCAGATGTCAGGAGTCAGGACTCAGATCTTGAGATTATTTTGTTAGTTCATGGTTGACATAAGTTCTGGATCCATTATACCGGAGAGAATAAAATTTGAATTTGATAACCCGGTAATAGTGTTTATGTCCGAGACTGCCCAGCAGACCAAATCATAATTATTAGAAGTACAAATGGCAGATAATTATTTAGAGGATATTTTGGATTTTATGGACAGAATAGAAGTATATTAACGAATTAGAATACCGAAACGTTACATTAGAGATTACTATAATCCTTTTGAATACTTTTATGAAAATGCATTCATACGTCGTTTTAAATTCAGTAAAGATCAAATTATGAATTATATATTACCAATTATAGAAGATGATTTAAAAACAATTAACAACAAAGGTTTACCTGTACCACCCGTAATGCAACTTTTGATATCAATTAGATTTTATGCTACTGGAAGTTACCAAGTAAGTAGATTAATTGACTTGAATTTTGCAGTTAATTATATTATTTAATTTATACATTTCAGGCAGTTATAGGAGATTTGAAATGTTTTTCTCAACCTACGGTTTGCAGGTGCATCAAAAGTGTGTCTAT
>UELU01145910.1:18144-37062 GCA_900490025.1 Megastigmus dorsalis
TTTGCAGGTGCATCAAAAGTGTGTCTATTGCATTTGCTGAAAAATTGCATAATTATGTGCATTTCCCAAGGACCATGGAAGAACAACATAACAATATCAGACAATTGTACACAATTGCTCAATTTCCCCATTTAGCAGCATGTATTGATGGTTCTCACATAAAAATAGCGAGTCCTGGAAAGGACATTGCAGAAATGTTTCGATGTAGGAAAGGTTTCTTTTCTCTAAATGTTATTTTTATAATATTCAGTATATTCAGTTTATCATTTCTGAAATATTAATTATTTGAGACTTTTGTTTCTGTAATTTTATAGACTGCATCTGGTGCAAGAGGTGAAATATTTTATATTGATGTGCGTCATCCAGTGAGCACCGACGATAACACATGCTTTGACCGTAGTGCCTTAAAACAGTATTTTAATGAGCATCGAGTAGCAGGTTTAAAATAATTTTTGTGTGCACGAATAAATGTGTATAGAATATTTCCAATTTTCAGGTTTACTTTTAGGTGACAATAGTTATGCTTGTCAGCCATATTTATTAACACCTGCACTCAACCCATTGAATGAATTTGAAAGAAATTATAATAATAGTCATAAGAAAACCAGAAATGTTGTAGAAAAAGCATTCGGCAGATGGAAAAGAAAATTGTCTTGCTTAAAAAGAGGATTATTAAATAAACTAGACAATTCTATAGTAATTATTTGTGCTACAGCAGTTCTATGGAATCTTCATATTTGCATCAACTAACCGAATCAACATATGAATGAGGAAAGAGATGTACAAAATGATTTTTATTTAGATGTCGATCCACCAGCAAATATTAATGGTTTAGATTATAGATTAGATTTCATCATACGTCGTTTTACATAAAAACTCAGTTTCACTCAAACTCAACTGCTTTCTTATGTTCACGTAATTTGTAAATACTTGCACAGAAAATAAATACAATGTATAACTTAATTTTGTTGAGGATTATCTTATTCGTTGTAGAAAAAATGAATCGTTATTGTAGCTGTAATTAATACAATCTTTAATATACATTTTTTTATTGAAAATTACAATGTTATGTTAAAATCTACTTTTAACAACAAAGTCAACGACACACAGTAACATTTGATAATATTTATGATAATTTACTTAAATTTTAAATTGTTAGCTATACTTAAACGACTAGAAGTCAGTGTACTGAACAGCTATCAGTACATAAACTAGAGCTCAGAATGTCAGACATTTTCTCTTATCACAGTTTACTTTTTAACAAATAAACTAAAGTAATATATAAGAATACGCATAATATAAACTTAAATGATTTATCATTATAAATTCCATTGAAAACTTCAACACGAAACAATTATTATACATAATCTCTTTTTAAATAGATAAGAATGTAATCTCTTTTTATGATGAACTTCATATAAAATAATATTAACCCATTTAGTTATCAAAATTAGAATTAGCACAATTATATTTTATTTCCCAATATTTAATTTGAGCTTGCATTGCCTTCGCTTCTAATTCATAAACAAGTTTCAACTCTTCAGTAGTCTCTATCATTTTTTCCCAATACTCTGTTTCCTTCATAATAACATTAAGCTTTTCTTCATGCACTTTTTCTTGTTACTCTATCGAATCATCCAATTTCTTTATTCGCATATCTTGCTCTATTTCCAGAGTAGATGAAACTTTCTTCTTTTTACCTGGGATTTCTTCGTTGATATTTTCTGTAATTATATTTATGAATAAAATGTTTAAAATAAACATAAATAGCTTTTGTGAAATATTTGTAATTCAATGATATTTAAATTTACGTACCTTTACAATTGTTTAAACGGTGTTCCAAAATATTATTACCTTAAGGTAAAACTGACTGTTTACTGCATGTATTCATAACATTCGAGAAAGAAGGTAGAGGCTTTCTATGTAATTCACTTTGTGAATACCCTAAATGAATAATAAATATTTAAATATTAAAAGTTTAATAATGATAATTATCTTTAACTGTTTTATAAAATAAATTTTAATATACATACGTGATGCACTTGTCTCAATGGATTCTTTCGAATTACTACCTTCTACAATTACTACCTTCTAAAATGACAACCTTATTAAATAAATGATGCTAAATAGCGGAAATTGTATTTAATGAATATTATATTTTCTTGCAGCATTTATGATTCGGAATAGATACCTGGAAAGGTCTTTCGTTTACAGAATGAGTTTTAGTATCTCAATATATAAAAATATTTTATTTTGCATACAAAATACGATATCGTGACTTATATAACTAGAATAATGAAAAAATCATTATTTCGTGAGTTTTAATTTTTATGATTTTATTACTTAAATACTTGTAACTTCTTTATTTTTTTTATTTTCTGCTTGATAATTTATTTTTAGGTTCGTAATAATGTGTATTTTAAGAATATATGATAAAAAGAAAATCAATTTTTTCGTCATTTTTAGGGATATTACCCCCTTAATAAAAATCCTGCAATTTTTTGCAGATACTTACTAAATCATAATAATTTATATGCAGTCAATGTTAAAAAAAATGCCAAATAATGTTAACAGCATCTTCTTTTTCAAATTATCGACAAAAAATTTATACTCTCATGTATTACATTTACTAGTTTAAAATTTTTATTTTACAGATAGCAATTGGATGGGCGTCACTTATACAAAATAGATCCACCGAAGAGTTTCAACTGACTGAGTCAGAGGATGATGTTTTTCAAGTAACTATTTATTATATTATTTTATGTACATATATGGACAAGTCAATTTTGAATTTATAATTTCAATTTTATATACTTTTTTAATTTTTCAGAAACAATTTATTATACAAAATTTTTTCTTATTTAAACGATTTGATAATTAATCACATTTTTGAAGATTCATAAATAAGTTAATTCAATTGTTTGTATAAAAAGATACACCCACCAATACTTAATTCTATGTGAACAAATTTGAAAGATCTACACTCAGAATTGAAAAGATGAAAAGTTGAGCTTAGAAAGTGTAAATTACCAGTTTTACTCTTTCCAGAAGATTAAATTTTACAATTCTACTTTACAAAAGAGTAGAACAACAGTATCAATCTTTTAGAAGAATAAATTGATTAGTTTAATCTTTTAAAAGAGTAAATTGATTAGTTTAATCTTTTCGTAAAGAGTATATTACCCAGTTTCATCTTTACAAAAGGGCGAAGTACCAGTGGAGCTCTTGTAAAGATTAAATTGATAAGTTTAATCTTTTGGTAAAGAGTAACTCACCTAGTTTCATCTTTACAAAAGGATGAAATATTAGTGGAGCTCTTGAAAAGAGTAAATCGATTGGTTTAATCTTTTCGTAAAGAGTAGCTTGTTGCATCTATCAACACTTAATTGCTTATAATTAATACTTATTAATGAATATATCAGTTTATAGTACCCTAACCTAAAAATTGAACTAAGGGGTTTTTGAAACTGCTGGTTTAGAATTTATTAATAGGTTTGTACTTTGTAATTTTATTATTACAAAATCAAGTAAAAAAATTAAGCAGTTCCTAAGTATATTTAAAAAGTTTCCTACAGAAAAATGTACTTGGGAGTTTTCCGATATGATAATTACGAATTTAATACTATAACAGATTCCCCTTCATAAAATTGTTACTGCATTAAATTTAATATAATGTTGAATTTAAATACTTTTGTAACACAAAAATGTATTCGGTAGCTTTTGAGGTTGCTGATCACGAATTTCATACTAGATTTGCAAATTTACTTTCTAATATTATTGTTGTTGTAAACTTTTATAACAAATCATAGTTAGCTGCCCAAGAATTAAAAGCTACAATTATAATTTTACGCTCTAAAGTTAAAATTAAAAAGAAATAAAAATGTTTTTTTTTCATTTTTCAACAAAACTCTGATTTTTTAAGATTTTCTGAAGTATATACTCTACTATAGTTGGGGAATAATTAGTAAAATCAAAATTTTACACAATTCCGTGTACATTTAATACTTTCATTAATTGAAAATGCAACATAACAATATATAACGTTTTCACAACATTTTACAACTAATACAGTAATATAATAACGTCTTCTATTAAGTTTGACAAAATTTTGTTGTTAAGCTTTTGATTGCATCGCTTTCCTCTTTAATTTTCAATATTTTACTTAAAAAAAAATTATAAAAATCTTTTAATTCTTCAGGGTATTCCAAATTGAAAATTAAATAAAATTTGATCAAAATATCAAATGCTGGTAAAAACTCTTTTCCTACTTGCATCAGGTTGCCGGAAGCCCTTATATAATACATTCCAGTCTTTCCCTGATCGTATGTAGCGCAAACTAAGACTGGTAATGATTTTTTTTTCTTTTTTAATTTTCTTTCTAACAAGTCGCTGTTCACCTGAAAAATATATTATAGATAAATTTATTGCTTTCAATTTAATATTTTATAAAATAGTGAACATACCGGTAAAAACTTTAAGATCAATTCATGTGGAACGTCACACTCTTGTACTTTCCTTTTCATATTTGAAATCTTCTAAAAATACCATAAAATGAAATTAAATATAAATAAATGTAGCACATTCGTTTAGTTTTTACTTAAAAAAAAACTTAATGTTTTCTGATTCTTTTCGTTAGCCAAAATACATGGCAATACTGATGCTGCTTTTAGGCTAACTGAAAAAAATACGTGTATTTAAAATCTATATAATTTTTTAAAATCTTTGAATACGTATAAAAAAATTTACATACTATCATCGATATATGCAACTTTATCAATTATCCCTTTATAAGGGGTAATTTCACAAAAATTCAGTATTTTTTCGGCGTATGTATTTTTAAAATCAGTAATATTATTTATATTGTTATATATAGACTCATACTCCTTTTGAATCTACAAAAATAAATGTTCTATATTATTTGTGCCAACAAAAATTGGAAAAAAGAAAAATGTATGTTATTACCAGCAATCCTTCATAATCTAGAAACCTTGGAAACAGGTTTGTCATTGACACTAATGTAAGTGGCTCGGGGGTATTGTTTCCTGAAAAGTATTTTTTTCTAATTTCAATGGTTTCTCTCCTTATTAATGTCATCTGGTTTTAGAATTCTTAGTCTCTCAATCTAAAAGTAAAATGAAACGTATATTTATATAAAGTATATTAAAATATATTGTATTAATTATATTATAGGAAAAGTTGGTAGACAAATTCTAAAAACGAGATGGAGAGACTTTATTGATCATCATCCAGTACAATAAGTTTACACTCAAAATTCTTGGAGGTGAACTGTTTAAAACTTATTGTACTGGATGATGATCAATAAACTCTCTCCATCTCGTTTAAGGAAAACTCCAGTAATCAATTTCTATATTCATTCCTTTTTTGATTATTCAAATTGTGTATGAATATAAGTCGAAGATAGTCAAATTCTGAAAACGTTTACCTTCATATCATCTACCTCTTCCATACTAATACTTAGGGGAAAGTTAGGTTGAAGCGTAGTCTTTTTAGATCTATTCTTTTTGTCACTTGGATCTAAATATTTTCGTTCGTGTTTAAGATGGTTATCTAATATTCCGTAATTCCCATTTGACCAGTGTTCCTAAAACAGTATATGATTTTATTATTTTACAATTTTCCGTCGAAATAAACTTTTTTTCTTCGTAACTTACAACACTAACTCTTTATCTAAGCTTCCTGGAAAAATGTAAAATACAATGATACATATAGTATAAAGTCTCACATTACGGCGTTGGTGTGGATAAAAAAGTTATAGTTTATTTATCGAAAATGCGTGATTTTTTTATATTTTTTTGAAATTCCTTTAAAAGTTCAATGATACTTTTCAATTTTATTCATTAGAAACCGAAATACGTATTGCACCTCAAACATTGAAAATGGTATTAAATTTCGTTATTCCGAATTAATCTAATTTCATCAGAAATCTTTAATTTAAATTTTATAAGACTCCATACGATTTTTTAAGATCTAAAATAATTGAGTTTTTAAAACCAAATCTCAAAAATTAGCCACTTTTTTCGAAAAATAAATTATAACTCTTTTTAAGCGACATTTAGACATATTCTCGCGACGGCGATGATGAGATTACTGTAGGAAATACTGTATATGCAATTTTTTCCAGAACACTTGCATAAAAAGTTACAGCATCGAAAATTGCGAGAAAAAAATGTCCATTTTGGATATTGTACTCACACATAAGTGCGTCAGTGAATGATTATGCTAGTTAAAATGCATGTAAAAACAAAATTATTATTACATGAATGAAAATAAATCAGGAGCAGTGAGTCTATTTATCATTTATGAATACTGTAAAAATATTAGAAATCAAACTTGAAAACACGGTAAAATGAATAAATTAATGAATATTTTATGGTCAGTATGTAGACACATCTATATAAAATTGATCTATCCGATAATAAACTGTGATAAGAGTAATTTTATCCAAGATAAGCATTCACCGATACAATTACACAGTTCTTTTATAAAGCATTTTTATACATATCGGGTTGGATGCTCCGGTAGACTTGAAGCCAAAGAGGGGAATTCGGTAATTAAAAATTGGGCTACTTTTATTTTTAGACAATGAAGAGGATACCTAAATCAAATAAAGTGTAAAATAACATTTTTTTATATTATATATGTAAAAGTGTATAAGATTTCTTACAGATTTCCATAAAGATTTATCATCTTTATACATCAAAACCTCGACACCATGATCTGTTTCATGTGAGGTAACTTTAGACCTGAATCTAATATGCTTTCAAAAGAAAAGTCTTTTGATGGTGATGATTCATCAAGTTCATGTATCCACAGTCTCATATTGATTTCAATGTTTTTCACTCGTTCCTGCAAAAGGGGTTAAAATTTTAATCACATATTGCAAAAGTATTTTGAGATTGATTACAAAATATATTTCCAACATAAGTAGACACTTTTAGAGTATAAAAATTAAAAGTTTCATGGATATATACGTATACGTATCTTGCATAAAAAGTTACATCTGTATATGAGCAAATTCTTGAAACTTTTAACTTTTGGGTAGCAGAAAAAAAAATTTTTTCTATTATTTCAATTTTTTCTTCTGTACTAACTTCAGATACTACTTCAGGTACTATTTCAGGTACGGGTTGATTATTTTCTACTATTGCTAATTCTGTTATACTGCTGTTCGAAAGTGCCAAATCTTCATAAGGCACTACTACAATCTGTTATAAAAATTATGAATTCTTACAAAATTTAATAACATATTTTATTTTGAAGTATGTTACTTTAGTGAGAAATTATAATATATTATTATATTCCATATTAAATATAATTGAAACTGTTATTGGAATGTTGAACTACACTGTTGAAGCTACCTTCTGGGTTATTTCATAAACTACAAAGGGAACCAAAACCAGATTTTAAAATTTATTTTTGACTGCTTTTAACGGTATAACTGAGCCAGTGCCACTCATCTTAATTTCCTTGTATGCCTGAAGAACCCCAGCGAGTAGTTTCAGTTACCCTCATTTTTCATCGCTTATTCTTTTTAATAGAATGAAGAAACGTCTCTTTCTTATCGAAATAAAAAAAATAATTTAAAGTGTTAATTTTACTTTCATATTACTGAAAAATAATGGTTTGCTGAGTTGAACAAAAAATAAATGTTTTAATTTGTTTCTTTAATAAACAAATAATTAACTTGATTCTATAATTAATTAACCAACTGGAAAGAAAACAATATTTTATACTTTTTAGTCAGCATAATAAAGCATAGGGTAGAGCGGGAATATGTATTGAATTGCTTAAGAAAAATATAGTTAAGAGAACGTTTTATTTCATTTAGTGCTGAAATAAAAATAATTCAAAATGTCGGGATTTACCTGGACCTATGGGGTAACTCCATATAATTTATTTGTTAAATAAAAGAAGAATAATCACTGCTAGTACGTTTTTCAACCTTTAAATAGTTTGTAAATAATATTATTTATAAGAAGAGTTTACGATATTTTATATATATAAGCTTATTAAATAAGATTCAAATAAGATGGACGTTGCAAGAGATTTCTGACCTCTTTTTCTAGACTGCCATTTAAATAACCCGGTGAAATTTACCCCCGTAAAACTTTGTTCCTGAAATTAATGTTAAATAAATTTGAGATATTTTGAGCATAATTTATCTCGAAGTCATGTATATTTAGAGATTCTAACATTTTATAATAACAAAATTAGTATCAGATAATATTTATAAATAATGTTTAATGAATATCTCTTCTTATGATAATATATCCCTAAAAACTAAGATCCTGTATAACTATTTATTGAATTGAAATAAAAATTTGCTAGAACTTAATATAAGTAATATTTTAATTTTAGTTCGATATAAATCTGGTATTTGTATTGTATTTTATTTATTGTATTGTATTGTATTTATTGACCATGAAATAGTATTACAAAAAGGGTTTAGAGACGAACTTGTCGCCTTTACAAATCCTTACATGCAATACTCCTACAGAAGTAAACGTAGTTACTTGTACATAGGCTGGTATTCAGGTATACTAATGATTATTTACTTTAAAATGTAGTTGACTGAAATTACCCATGCTACCGACACTTCCCCGTTCTACTCTATAGGGAGTCAAAGCCGATTCATAAAATATTTTGAATTTTGCAGATTGAACTAAATTTGGCAAAGTTACACCTTGTTGAAGACGCTTGATGATATCACCATTACAAGTATTTTAAAAGTGTCGTGTTATGATGGTGACGTGACACGAATTTTCGCGACTTCATCATGGCTCCCTCAGTTCTGAGTTATTGCAAAAATTCCGGTTAAAACATCAGTTAATACAGTTAATTAAAAGGTCATTTTCCCCCAATCAACTTAAAACATTAGGAAATGAACATTATGAAACACCGATAAATTACGTAAATGCAATATTTTCTTGCGAAACTTAACAGTAAGCTTAAATTCATGCCATCTCGGACTAAATTTTATTTTAATTTTAATGACTTATTTATTATTTTTTATATACAGTTCCAAGTCAGACGATTAATTTATTAAAGAAACGATTTTGAAACTCTACAGAGATTTCGGCGCTGTAAAGACAAGAGATTTAAATTTGTTATGTACTTCGTCGGCCCGTTAAAACATATTGATTAATAATAATATTTATTTATTATTTATATTGAGAAGACGTATACGCACCTGAACTTCATTTATTTCTTTGATCAAACTTCTTAGTTTAATCAGAGGTCCTTTTAATTTAATCCCTATATCCTGGAAATCATCTTCGGTCATTAGCAGAAGCACTTTTCCATCTATTAAGTTGTCTAAATAAAAATAATATAATATTTATATACATTGAATCATACATACATACATGCATGCATGCATCATACATGAATAATATAGTTGTAAATAACTTTTTTAATTTTTATAACACGCTTTTTAAAATTTATTTAATTAATTTCCTTTTAAATTAGTCACTGAAAGTCTTACAATATTCTTGAATCACTTGGAATTTTTCATTTGTTTAATTTGAATGTTAAGAAATTCATGTATAAATTTTATGACTGAGCATAGCGATAAACTTCAGTGTAATTATGTTTATTATTATTTATTTACAAGTTTATTCGACATTTATTTTACAAACATTTCACAAATTGTCACTAGTATTTTTCATTTTAAAGCATAATAAAATAATTAAATAACAAATAATTGGAAATCATGCAAATTTATTGAGTATCATAGAGAATAATGATGTTATAGTTAAATGAAATGTTGTGATCATGTATTTCAATGCAGACTTGACTTAAATCTTGTACTAAATAAATACTAACATAACTTTTTGTGAGATTTTGTGACTTTAATTTTTCTAAAGAATCATAAAAAATAGGTTGTTATAGAAGGATGCCAAGGCATATAAATAATTCGGCTCCAATGCGAAATCTTACTTAACTATAACACTTTTCAAAAAGAATAAGCCATCTAGACCAATGGAAAACTGAGATATGCCTGGTTAAAGTTCGAAAATTAACATCAGTATTCTATATATATACACACACACACACACACAAGATTAGTACAAGAGTTTCGAGTAGTCAGACATCGATGTCTATAGATATACTACCTGTGTTAATTAAAAACCTTTAATAAGGCAAGTGTCTCAGTTTCCTTTTCGTCTAGATGCATGATTCTGTTTGGAAAGTGTTACTTGTTTTGTAATTTATAAAGTCATATAGCTAATATTTGTATTGAGGGCTAAATTATGTATACCTGTGGGCATCTTTCTAAAACTATGTGAAAATTTACTGCAGACACTGAGTGAAATAACGAATATAAAAAAAGAATTATTTATAGTTACTATTGACTCTACAATTGATTTTTAGCAAAGCAATCGCTTGCTAATCAGCTTCTGGTTCTGGAAATTATGGACTCCTTCCGTTTCTTCTGAAAATATGAGCAAAAATTTAAGACTTAAACAATTTGTAAATAGATTGAAAATGTAACCCACACAATACTGGAAAACGATCTAAGCTCTGGAACATTTTGAAATCGTTCAGTCCAATTTAATGATTGTGATGTTTCAATTCTATTATAGAAAATTGTCAAGTCTCTATACGATATTTATTTACTATACTGCTCTGGTAGAAAATTGACCAGTTCAGCTGGCTGCTTAGCCAGCCGTTATCCAGTCTCGACTAGCCAGCATTTACAATTTTATCAATATTAACAAATACATGATTTTAAAATAGTCAAGTTCTTAGCCAGTTTTCGTTTCAAAACTGTGGTGAAATAGACAGGGTTATTCATCTGTTAGATGGGTAAACTCGCTTAAAAACTCGCGAATGTAGTTGGAAATGGCTAGTGACTGGTCATCAACTCAGCAAAGTTTCTACCAGGGTATAAGTAACTTATACTAAGTAATGAACATTTTATATACGATTTTTTACTAGTCGAGAGGCCATATTTTATTTGTAGTGAAAAATTTTTTAAATCTGACCTCACATTTTCAAAGATCAGGATGTTTCACACAAGCTGCATATTTTGCATGTCAGATTGCAGGATTTCATCACTTTCTCAAAGAAAAAATCAATCGTCTATAAAATATCTGCTTGAAGCGTAATGAGTTAACGTGATATGTATGGAAAAATTGCTATATTTGCTGGAACAATGTCTACTATTACACTTTTTAGTACTAATTAATATTATGAAAAATATAAATATAAATTTTTATCTTTTTTATATAAATAATTTTCAAACAAGCATATCTTCATTCCGATTAATTACACAATATACTTTTATATAATACATATATCGAACATCCATTTTTTTCACATCAATGCGTATTATTTTTAATGTTTTACCTGAAAGTGGCTGTGGTATTGCGAAATCGCTCATTTTCCTTTTCTCTCCAATGTGAATATAAAGTGTTAATAAATTCAATTTGAGAAACGTATATGAAGATAAAAATAAAACTAAAAAATAACTTGAATTAATCTTGAACTACGAGCTTAAATTATTTTACAGCCTAGTGTATAGAAATAAATGAAATTATTTTTTGCTAATAAAATAAAGATATTTGAACAATAAATGTGAATTATATATAGATATAATTCAATATTTATTATTTTTTTAAATAAATCTGCATCTATAAACTTTGGCAACATTCTTAAAACAAAAATTACAGACTTGACAAAAGATTTAATATTTATATAGAAGATTCTTTTGAATTCATTAAATTTTGACGTGTCATAAATATTACTTTACTTTTGTTTATTATGACAGTAAATAAAAAGTGAAATACAAGATATATGTGTTCTTAACATGAAGAAAATTTAAAAAATGTATTGGAAGAAATACTTTAAATAAAAAATGAAAAACTTGCAGAATTCTCTTTTATTATTGAAAAGAAAGAGTTTATTACAATTAGAACAGATAAATTTACTTTGCAATCGTCGCAACATGGTATTGTCAAATTTTCATACATTTATTTTTTAATAATTATATTATGTTGAAAATTTTGTTAATCTTAAAACTATTGTATTAGAACGTCTTACATTATTTTTTTTTCTTATAATTAAAAAATAACATTAATGTTCAAGTTATATTATTGTAAAATCCTAGTTCATAGCACACGCACGGAGTATAAAGTAATCAGAAGATGCTCTGCATATTGAAAATTTAATATTCAGAATATTGGAAAACGAATTTTGCATATTTTTTATAAATATTTAATATCATTCTTTGCAACTTGAAGGATAATTCATTCATTAAAAATTACTAATTGCTATTAAAAATTAAATTGTTTACAATATTTTTTTATTTGTTCCCAATATTGATGAAAAATATGTGAATTTTTTTTTGATTTATTTCAATGATAAAGGTTTTAATTGTTAGTATTTGGAAATAGATCGAAAAGTTATACTAAAATGTGACGTAAGCAAATATAATTTAAATTAGAAGAAAAAGTTTGCCATAAACTAAATGTTTTTGGATCACATAAGTCATCCGCTTTTATCAACCTTAAAATACTTGCTTCAGTAACATGGTATGCATTTAGACGTTCCTCAAGATATTGACAAATATATTCCTTACAATAGAAATAAACTGCATCTTCATTTATAAATATTTTCTCAATTTTTCCATAAACTGGCATATTATTTTCACTGCTTACTTCACTATCAAGGACAAGAAATAAATTTATTTCATAATCTGTGCTATATATTTGAATTTTAGGAACTGATAAGAAAGAACCTTCAACTTTTACTTTTGAAGCAGAAAAAATTTCTTTAATTTTTACATTGTCTATACCCTCTTCTTCAAAAAATGTAGAATACACAATTTTTTTTCTGATTGAAATTTTGTTCGTTCCCCATATGGAGCATTGATGCATTTGACTGATGTTGGACATCGTTTTGGTTATATTTATAAATTTCTGTTTATGCTACCATATTTTTTAAATATCTGGTGGTTCGCTTCTTATTTAAAGCAAGCACTGTGTCTCAAAGGTCCACTCTTCTCAATACATAATGGGTAATGGCACATATGATGCAGCTTATTTATGGGTTTCATTTGCGGAAAAAGTCGACCAAACTCTTCAAAATGATGCCTAATTAATTCATGTAAATAAGGAAGTATGGATGACGGCAGTTTTGGCGCAAATACTATTTCACTTATTTTATTTAAATTAATAATATGTTGTAGATAAGAATCCTGACTTGGGACTTTATCGTAGACTAAAAACGGAAGAATTCGTAATAAGCACCATGTTTGCGCTGCTCTTTCATGAAGCTTATGATCTGTTGCTACATTTTTAAGACTACTTAGTGTTAAATTAGGAGATGACTTATTGTGCATTTCTGCAGGCCCGTAATTAAAAACATTTATTCTATGATTCAGTGTAAATTCGTCTAGATCATAATTTTTTGAGCTCACCATATATGCCATTACTAATTTTAGATCGTAATGACCTTGCCCTTCTAAAATATCGTGCATGCAATCGAAAACAAATTTTTTTGTACAATGAAAGTACTTCAGTTCATTTAAAATACTGTTTTGTTTTACTCCAGTTACTGATCCACTTGCTATATCATTCTTCACTTCCTCTATGTGTTGTTCACGTAATTCTTCATTTCTTAGTGATGCTACGGTAAAAGGACAATTCTTTCGTTCGTTGCTTGTGATGGTGCACAATCGGCAAAATAAATTTGCCGCAGGTCCAAGAAATCCTAACATTTCATGTGCAGCCAAAGTATCAGCACAAACACTGAGAAGAGTCGCCCGAAGAATGAAGTCTTCATTATTAATTTTCACTTTAACCCCACAGTCTTCTTCTAATTCTTTCAATTCGTATATGAACGGTCTCAGAAATTCATTAATTCCATATGTTTGAATGTCTTGATAACGAGCTAATGCTAAGACGTGCACATTTCCAATATAATCACGCAAGTGAGGTGGAAGATTACCAATACTAAAATAGAAACCTCCAATTTTTTGCTGATGAGTCTTACTTCCAAGTGGATTGTTAACTAAGAACTCGTCAAAATATAAATGTAATCCTAGAGCATCGTTATATTTTTAAAATAATATATTTTCTTTATAAGTTTGTCCATCTTCAAAACTGCAAAGAAGTTCTTCATTTACAGATTTTTGTTGATGTTTTATGTAAGTCATTACTTCTTTATTAGATAAAACTAATTTTAAAGTTTCAATCAATGAAATATATTGAAAATTGACATCGACTAATTTGCTTTCCATGGTTAGTGTTTTTTTATTAAGTTTTGGTACCGCCTTGCGACCCAATAAAATATCCTGTGCTTCAATGTATTTATAATTATCTTTTAGAGCTTTTATTTGTCCCTGCATATTATAGTACTTAGTAAAAGAGTGATGGTGTCTAAATTGCTGTAAGAATTTTTGCGCATCTTTATAGTAAGTGTCTACGCTTTTATAATTAAAATATTCTTCTATTTTATTACATACATTTTCCATAACATTTGTTAGAAGATTTTCAACACAATGAACAAATTTGCCTAAATCAGTCCCAGTAATTGTAGTTGAGAATCTCAAATCTGCGATTAAATCCGAAACAATACTATCGAATGTTAATGGTGTCGGTGTCCACGGTTTATTTGAACATTTTTCTGAAGTATTTTGTGGTGTGCTTTTTTCACACGGTATATCAACAAAATGTTATTTATCGATATGATTTAATAAGCCTATAACTCTCTTAAATGATTTTAAATATCCATCGGTTTTACAAATAAATCCATCTGTACGTGATTGCGATAAATTAACAAAATGATCATTTTTAAAGTGACGTTTTAAATTTTCACTGTTTTTAAATTTTTATTCACAAAAAGAACAAGTAATACGATCCATTATGCTTAATAGATAAAGACGAGAGAAGGAAAATAGGAAAAACTGCAACTCTGTTTTTACAATCCTCTTTTGAATCCTGAAAATGTTAATAAAAACACATAATTTTAATAATTAGACATGAAATTATAAAATATATTTAAAACTTATATTAAATAGGGTGGCCGTCCCAATTAGTAGTAGGGTATCATGGTTATGTTCCTACTTGATCAACTATTTCTCTTAATTTAATGCACGACGATTAAAGATTAAAGATTTGCAAACATTAAAAAATTAATAGCCATAAAAAATTAGTTTATATATTAATAAATTAATAATATTAGGAAAAGTATATTTTGTACGTATTAGTGCAGATAAAACAGATGCACACATGCTGACTCAATTACTGGATACGTATTACTGCCTGTATATTTTAAGTTACATAGGATTTATGACTAGAAATAGGTACACGAAATTTAGCAGAAGAATGTATTTGCTGTGTGACGGTCAAATAAACCTTTATCAGCATTAAAATAATCTTTTTGCTTCAAATAGTTTATTTTATAATTGAATACAATAAAAAAAAATTCTAAGAAAACATTATAGTTTAAATATAAGATTACAATTTATTTTAATCAGGACCACAGTAATCAGACATCCGCAGGTATTGGGTCACTTAGCCTATGCATATTATAAGGAGCTTATAGACTACGCGCTAGTGAAATTAGCGATTATTTGATAAACATTAAATTCTAGAGTACAAGTCCGTATTTCTGGGACTTTTGAGAAGAATTTTTTACTTATGAATAAATATTCAGTTTTTATTAATTTTTTTTTGCATTAAAGATATTAATATTACAAAAATATATTAATATTCCAAAGATAGCTTAAAAATCTTTCAATTCATGTTGGTTTTATTGGTAAAAAAAAAAAAAAGACATTTGCCCATTTACCTATTATGTACTTATATGTACACGTATATAAACAAATATTTCAGAGTTAGGAAGGTCGCAGTTAAGTTTAACGAGTCAAATCCATCTTAAAATTAATAAAAATAAAAAGTATAATAAGTTAACGAAAGTACCTATCTTCTTTTTTCTTTTAATACTTTCTGTACATAAACATCTACCACATTTAATTATATGGATTTCTCATGAGAGCTGATATGAAAAAAGTTTAAGTACACAGAATAATTATTCGATCAAATTATCTGGTACAAAGCTTAGAGGTAAAGATTGATACGCAGATGAAAGTATTAAGACTTTAAAACTCCCTAGTAAAAAATAAACTAACTGAGATGACTCGTCATCAATTTTCCAATGGCTTTGACCATTATTTACTGCCATGGTTGAGCAACGGTTGCTCAATTAGTGATTTTAAAATTTTATTTTGTATTTTTTTCAAATTAGAAATTGAGTCGTTGCATAATGACACAAAAAGTGAAAAGATAAAAAGAAGTAATTTGTACAATTTCATAAAAGTTTTACATTTTAAATACTGTTATGTATAAACTGTTTTGTAAGTTATTATAATAATAATTATGATAAGTTTCTTTAACTACCAGTTTTAGAATACTTTTCTAATGTCTATACAACTTTCAATTTTTTCATATTGTGTCATAGAATTGATAAGAAGTATAGTTTTTTATTTTATAGATAAATCTAAAGTATAAATTTGTACGAAAAAAGTATGAAATGAGCATTTTGATCTTTTGAAATTGATAATTGATCTTTTTGTCGCGGTCGCACGTTCAAAATGAGCGCCGCGCGAGTCAAAGTCGCTTGACTGACGCATCACGAGTCTCGTCAGAGACTCGCGCTGCGATCGGTCATCGCTACACTTCTCCCCTCCCTCGCTTATCGATACGCGAGCCTCGCGGCATGCAAAGGAGTTGCACGCCCGTGGCTCGCTCTCTTCTGCTCTAGCCGCGGCCTCAGACGGAGCACCCCGTGATTCGCGTTCTACCGGCAACTACCGACACCACGCGGTCGAATCACGTTCACATATTTTCAATTAGCCACCAAATTACTGTGTAAGCCTTAATATTGCTTCTGCAATAAATCTATAGTTAAAGTTATTAACAGTGCAAGGCTTTTTTCCACTCAAAACTCTCCTTTTCCTCGTATCCTCGGCAATCCTGCTTTCCTCACGCAAAGACGCTACTGAGACTCCCGGTTTCCAACCACTCGTTTACCCGAGCAGAAACGCGCCTCGCGCGCTAACAATTAAAAGTCAAAAAGGTACTATTTTATATACTTTTAAAAGAATTATTTGGTTCTTTTCTACTTTATAGAAAGTAGAAAATGCTCATTTATTCTTTAAAAGGTATAAACCATCATTTCATACTTTCAAAAGAATAATTTGATAATTTTATACTTTATGAAATGATCAAACATCAAATTTTACACTTTAAAAAGTTTAAATAATTTAAATGAAATATTTCTATTCACATACATATTTCAAATCATTACAAATTTTTATTTCAAAAAGTATAAATCATAAACAAACTTAATTGACGTGTTTTGGAAATGAAATTGACTAAGGAATACGATAGTATTTTTTCCAGGACCAGGTTACTTAGATTTCATTGGGTCATATTTTAACCAATGCACCGATGAAATTATCAGATATGACGACACAATAAATTTTTACAAAAAAATTTTTAAAAATGTTTCAATTGCATATAATATCTTCA
Source organism: Megastigmus dorsalis (assembly GCA_900490025.1). Classification (NCBI taxonomy): domain Eukaryota; kingdom Metazoa; phylum Arthropoda; class Insecta; order Hymenoptera; family Megastigmidae; genus Megastigmus; species Megastigmus dorsalis. Next base: position 35,706 of record UELU01145910.1, read on the forward strand.
AAAGGCATACTGATACTTTTAATAAAAGCAGAGCAGCGTGAGAGTAAGCTTGTGACATAAACACTATTATTGTACACACAGAGTGGTTTGCATGGAAAAGTTATCGATGTTAATACTTTAAATCACTTAATTCAATACTATTATACATAAATAAAACAGCATTTGCAATGCTATCATAGGTTTCAAGGGCTGTACCATGAATTGAAATTGTGCATGAAAGTCATGACAATAATTCTACTCACAGTATGACCAATAAAGGTTGAAAAAACATTTCAAAATAAGAATGTTTCAAAATAAGTGGGTTCGTTGGCGATCGGTTGGTGACTCTACTGTTCAACCTTAGTAAAATTGGCCAATGATTCACAAAGCGTTGGTGAGTGTTTTTACCAGCTCATTAGTGATAGATAAAAATTATTTGAACTGATTATACTTCGTATCATCACATTTTTTATGTCAGCTCTCATTAAAATTTAATAGAAATTATTTGGATACAAATTAATTACGTGTCAATCTCTGCTTCTAAACTTTGCACCAGATAAGTTGAACAAATATTCTATCATTCTCCCAACCAACTTATTCATGCAAAAGGTATAGAATCAAAGATATAGACTCGCACTTAATTTTGAGAAAATAAGATCTTCTATGTTATGAACTCTCATAAGTATCAGTACAAAGGATAATCAATTGATCAAATTATTTGATCAAAGTCTAGAAGCAATGATTGAAACACAGTTGATTTTGAAATTGATAACACTTTTTTTATATTCTATATTTGATATGAGTACCTATCAATCTTTTCTTTTAAACTTAGCGCCAAATAAGTTAAATATATGTTTATACTTTGCATTAACATATTTTTTATTATAATCAACTTCCATTAAAAATTAATATAAATTATTTGTACTCAATTAACTATGTGTTTATTTATATACAATAAATAGTTTACTAATATATAGAAAAATTTAATATCTTGCACTCAAATAGTTATTTACGATACAAGTGGCCTAAGTGGCACTTTACGGCACGGCGTGTATTAGCGCCCGAGCGTACGAGGACGCTAAACGCCGTGCTTTGAAGGGCTGCTTAGGCCACTTGTATCGTACAATATTTTATAGCACTGACTACACGGAAAAACCTCGGCACCACTTCTAGTCATGTACGCTAAGCAGAAGGGATATGATGTACAGTTGCTCGAGAAATTGTCGGGCGCGCACGAGAATTACTCTTGTATGCTTACACGACTTTTCGCCGGGTTCACCGTTTCGACGATCGCTTAGTGGAACACTAGCGCCAAAAGCTAATGCTAATTCCCATAAAGGTGGCGAAAGTTGGAACTGCTCGATAGAATATATAGTGA
>UELU01145914.1:0-11150 GCA_900490025.1 Megastigmus dorsalis
GCACTGAAAAACTCATGGCGGTCGCGGGCTGCCACGCGTAGCCACTACCGGCCACCACAGAGTGTTGAGCGCGCCCGCGCACGCCACTGGCCCCCACGATAAGAGCGTTTCACTCTCTACGTGGGGCGTATCAGCTACCACAACGTAGAGTGCGCATTTACTCGCACCGTGGGCGCCAGTGACTACCACGGTAAGAGAGTTTCGCCCGTACACGTGGGGACTTTCGACAACCAACGTACAGTGGAGCTGAATGACTCTCACAGTGAGAGCTATTCTAAAATTTACTATAAAAACACTTTAACGTTTGAGTACATGCGTACACTTTGGAAGGTTGCACGTGGGATATCAAATTTTGTGAATTGAAGGATAAAAGATTTCGATATTTATAAGAAAACCTTTTAAGAATGTCATTTTTTGAGGTTAAAATTCATTTCTTGCATTCATCTCAGAAACTGTTAAAAATAGAGCGAAACGGATAAACATTTTGCATTTCTGAAAGGAGAATTGTCTTTTCGTTATCGATTGATAAACATACTTATTAAAACTGTAGTTTTCGAGCTTAGAATTACTTTTTGCTTATATCTCCAGAAGTGCTTTATTAAAAAGGACCAGATTTTTTGGCATTCTATGAAGATCATCTCTTAAATACTTATGAGTAAACTTATTAAGAATCATATTTGTTGAGGTTAGTATTGATGGTTTCTCGCATTCATTTCGAAATCGGTGAAAGCTAGAGCGAGATGGACAAAAAATTTACATTTCTGGCAGGAAATTTCACTTATTGTTATCGATCGATAGGCGATATTTATTAAATTTTTTTTTAAGGTTAGAAGTCTGTTTTCGTTTATATCTCGAGAACTGCTTTAGCAAAAAGGACCAAATTTTTTGGCATTCCTAGGATGAATGTACTTTTCGATATTTGTGACTAAACTTCTTAAGAATGGCATTTTTTGTCGTTAGAATTCGTTTTCTGCATTTGTTTTGGAACTGCTTGGAGCTAGAACAAAATGGAAAAAATTTATTTTATTTTATAATCTGATATTGACTGTCGCTGCAAGTGCATTTACTTTAATATGGTCAAGGAAGTGTACTGTATAACAAAGATGTAAAATCATTTAAATGATCCATTTCAAACATTGTTGCATTGACTTCAAACTTTTTTAAATTTTTAATTAAAATATTCAATAAATTTTTAAATTAGTTGTATACATGTATTTACAGAAGCTTTCCACAATAACTTGATTTTTTTACATATCCAAATTTTCTCAAAATCTAGCATTGAATTCTTCAAATAAATATGTTTAATGATTTTTGTCGTGAAGTATATCCTTAAGTATCCAAAACACGTGGAATGGCAGCGAACATTATATTATTTGCTTTTATAGGTTAGATTATAGTATAAGTTTATAAATAGAATAAATGAAAGACTTCGACTATCTCTTATTGTTTTTCAACAATCAGTATTACATATTTTAATGCAGGTAATTTTTTTTATTAAAGAATGCATAAATATATATTTACCTGAATTTATTATTAATCTTGATTTTTGCCACTGCCATGCGACGAAAGACTCACTGCAATGATGCTAATAACCGCCACGCATGCGCGCGAAACTGTGGTAGTCAGAGACTACCACGGTCTTGTTTTGTGGAGGTGATTCACCACCACGCGTGAGTGAGAGTTGGGAGCGTTGTATCGTGGCGGTCCGCAACCGCTACGGATTTATTCAGTGGAGGCGGATGGTCTCCACGCGTGAGCGTGACAGGGGATCAGAGTTTCGTGGCGGTCAGGGACCGCCATGAGTTTCTCAGTGTGACTACAGTGCATTGCAGCCGGCGTATTTCCTCTCTCTCACACTCACGCAAGCGCTTACACGTGCCGTGCTATACTCTTACCTATAGCTCCGGCGCATGTAAACAAAGTCGCTTTGACTTTGAGCGCTTCTATGTCGCGTGCCTTATCGATTTAACGCGCCTATATTCCTAACACGTATAGTGCTTGAAATATTATTCGAAATAATATTCGAAATAATATTTCAAAACTGCTGTCGAACTCAACTTTTTCGATAACTGAAATCCGTATCTCTCTCTCTCTCTCTCTCTCTCTCTCTCTCTCTCTCTCTCTCTCTCTCTCTCTCTCTCTCTCTCTATACGATGTTGAATATTGCACTGGCTGCATTCCAGTGCAATTATCTAAGTTGTAGTGGCGGGCTACACGCACAACACTCACACCAATACAACAATCGCGGTTTTTCTCGTATGAACGCGTACTTTCGTTATCGCGGCGAAAATCGATCTGAGGCTCGATGGCCCCCTCTATGGCGCGCTAATTACCGCTATCTCTCTCGCGCGACACTTACCTATGCTCTCTCTCTCTCATCATCCTCGATGCCTGAGCGCCGCACAGTGTTCCGAATGCTTAAAAAATCTCCAAAATGAAATAAATCGCGAACGGGTACCTTTAGCGAAATGAGACCAAATGCGATTTATAGCTGAAGTGACGTAGAATAAGGGAAAATTAGTCCCGTATGGATCACTTGACCTTTTGACCTTGAACATGAAGGTCAAAGTTTGAATATTTAAAAAAAATGAGATTTTCGGTTTTTAAATGAGGTTCCGTAAATTTTTTTTTAAGTAAATAAGCCTTTTTGTAGCCCTTTAAATGACGAATAAAATCAGTTTTTCAAAATTTTTTTTTTATTTATACTTGAACGAAAATAATTGGGTGAAAGTGTCAACATTTTTAAATAGTCTGTAATCTTAGTACACGACAGAGAAAATATCTGTTAAGCTTATTATATACATTATTCCCATCTAATTTTTCCCTCTGCACGCAAATCCGTGGTCGCAATTGTCCCATCACCTCCCGTTATTATTTTAAATGCGGAAAATCCATTACAAATACAGAAAATTCGTGGTTCAAAATAGAACGAAACATTATAAAGTGAGCTGATTTTAGATTCGAATTCAGGGAATCAAAATACATGAAAATATATGAATAGCACATCTGCTTTCAACAATTTTTTTGCTTAGTGCAATTCATTTGTTATGAATTTCGTTGGCGTTTCCATTTTTTTACTATATTTAATCCCAGATTGTTTGTACATATTGTTTATAGATGTTTACATATAATTTACAGATGTTTATATAAGTAATTAATTCTTGTAGAGGAATGTAAATTGGCTATTTAAAGACGTTTAAAAAAAACGCTGAAAAACAGTGTTCCGCTCTTGCTTTTATTTACAAGTTACAGGTCATAAAGGTTACGCGTTCTCGTTATTCGTTGATATATTTTAGCCCGAGTTGTCAATACTGCGTGCCTTTTAAGACACATAGCATATACAATATTTTTTCTCCGCAGCAAAAAAAAGTGTTACTTTAAGGAAGAAATGTATTTCTTGGCTGCATGAGATTGGGTAAGTACAAAGTTCATAAGTAACAAATACTGAAATGAGAATGAGGTTTAATCTAAGCATATACGTTTTAAAAGATACCAACAGAAGCAAAGTTTATGGTGCAAAATAAAAAAATGGTATAAAAATCCATAAGAAATCTTGCTGAAACATTGATGTAAAATTTTTTTAATTCAGTGATTATTACAATAATTTAAATAACTACTTAATATTGCATACATTTTTTTTTTAAATTTATATTGCTGCAATGCATGTATAATAATGTCTGGCACATAATATGTATTCCAAATACTGATAATATTTGAAAGTTACTTAAAAAAATGAATATATTTCTGCATAACTGGAATTTACAGTTAAAAATATCAAATATCATGAGTCGTACAAAACCAAGGACTAAGACAAAATCACATAATGGAGCAGGAAGGCCTCGCAAAAAAAAATTTTGGCAAACAGTGCACACTGGCAGAAAACGCAAGAATATTTCGAATGTTTCTATATCAACTTTTAATAGAAGAGCTGAAGTGATTGCAACTCAATGCAATAATAATGTTGCACTGCTAGAACAGGCTTCGGAAGTTGCAAGGAAACGAAATTCTATGGATTCACAAAGTGACAAAAACGAAGAAGATGAAATTCTAATTGAGCATGATAAAGATTCTGCTCTAGCGTTCTATATAGACTACGATTACAGCGTTGCTCAGTGCAAAGGGTTAGTAGCAGACTGTAAGTCGAAAAATTGTTCGATTTACCCATCTTATCATGTGATAGATCTAGCCAAAAAAGAATGTAGACATGCAAGCTATTTTTAACAAAACTGCTGAACGTTTATGTAATAGTGTAGCAAAAGATTGGGATGATAACAGTTTACTGAATTTAGAAATGTCAGTAAATCTTGGCTTCGATAGCTCTACGAATCATTTGAACCCGCAACAAAAATATAATAGTGAACATGATAATAGTACCAGTGCTCAGCAGTCTCTTTTCGTCAGTTGTTTTAATATAGTTCAAATTGCCCATAGTTATGATGATAAGTATGTCTGGTTAAACCCTACACCTCAAAGCATTCGTTTCACTCGACCTTTGCGAATGGTTTTTCAAAAGGAGGATAATAATGCAATAACAAAAGAAATCGAACGATTAAATATGGAAATTATTAATTTGAAAAAATATAAATTCAAATTGGAAAATGGCAAATCGGTTCGCGTAGCATATCACGTGCACAAAACCATGTTCGATGGAAAATGTGTAAATACTTTGGTAGGAAATCCTGCTACCAGCAGATGCTCTATGTGTTTAAAAACGACACACCAATTCGGTAATATGAAAGAAAAATTTACACCTAACGAAGAATCATTATTATTTGGATTAGGACTACTGCACGACGAGATAAAAGCGTTTGAACATTTATTACACTTGTCATATAGACTAACAATAAAAACATGGAATGTGCGTGCCAATTTGCAAGGTAAGGTAGTTCTATCTTTAGTTACATATTTATTGCCTTGTTCGATTTTAATAATAAAAAGTTATAGCTGATAGAGTATATTTTATTTTTATTTTATTAGAAGCTTTGAAGAAACAAAAGAAAAAAATTCAATCTGTTCTTTATAATAAGTTTGTAGTCAAAGTCGATTTATGCTTGCAAGGACATGGTACGACCAATACTAGCAATCTGGCGAGAAGATGCTTCAGCGATCCTTCATTGTTTGCCGAATGTTTACAGTTAGATGATACTTTAGTGAAAAATATAGCACAGATTTTACTTTGTTTTAAATCAAAGTTACGATTAGATTTAGAGAAACTCGAAAAGTTTTGTTTTGAGACATATAAACTTCATTACAAATTGTATTCATGGAGTCGGATGAACGTTTCCATGCATAAATTATTGAGACATGGGTGCGAAATTGCGAGAAAATTCCCATTGCCTATAGCATTTTACTCCGAGGATTCGAGTGAAGTATGGCATAAATTAAACAGGAGGAATATGATACATAGAGCTCGTCAAGACAGTCCACAACACAGAATTTTGGATGTTTTTAATCGGGCTATGTACTTATCCGATCCAAAAATATCGCTCGTACATCTTCGAGATCGTTTACATTCACGAAAGAAGACTGAAAATGTTTCAGGAAAGATTGGAAATTTTTTAATAAGGTATTTTTTTTATTATTGAGACATTAATTGATCATGAACATGTTATTTAAAGGCTATAAAATGATTTACAATTTATAGTAGTACAGCAAATCAAGATGGAGATAACATTGAGGCTGGAATCTTGAATGATCCTTTGAATTGCAGGCTTGATGATGTTATTAATTTTGAAGATTCCGATATTGATTACGATTAACCAGATAGTGATAGTTATTAAAAATATGTGAGTTTCAGAGGTGGAATAAGCGGAGATAAGAAAACAAACAGATTATTTTATTTTAAAAAATTGTTCATTCAGAAAAACGAAAACGTAATAAGATGTTTATTTATCAATTTTCTGTATTTGTAATGGATTTTCCGCATTTAAAATAATAACGGGAGGTGATGGGACAATTACGACCACGGATTTGCGTGCAGAGGGAAAAATTAGATGGGAATAATGTATATAATAACCTTAACAGATATTTTCTCTGTCGTGTACTAAGATTACAGACTATTTAAAAATGTTGTAACTTTCACCCAAGTATTTTCGTTCAAGTATAAATAAAAAAAAAATTTTGAAAAACTGATTTTATTCGTCATTTAAAGGGCTACAAAAAGGCTTATTTACTTAAAAAAAAATTTACGGAACCTTATTTAAAAACCGAAAATCTCATTTTTTTTAAATATTCAAACTTTGACCTTCATGTTCAAGGTCAAAAGGTCAAGTGATCCATACGGGACTCATTTTCCCTTATTCTACGTCACTTCAGCTATAAATCGCATTTGGTCTCATTTCGCTAAAGGTACCCGTTCGCGATTTATTTCATTTTGGAGATTTTTTAAGCATTCGGGACACTGTGCGCCGTCGGATCGAGCATACCATCGAATTAACAATCGAATATCAAATTCAATCGTGAATTCGTTATACCGTAAACAATGTAAAAACCATAAAAAACGAAAACACCTTATGAATGAAAACATCATAAAAATGAAGACACCTTAAAAAATGAAAACATCATAGAAATGAAGACACCATAAAAAATGAAAACACCTTAAAAATAAAAACATCATAAAAATGAAGATGCCCTAAAAATGAAAAGATCGTAAAAATAATGACATCATAAAAAATGAAAACAACAAAAATGAAAACATCATAAAAATGAACACACCTTAAAAAATAAAAACACCACAAAAAATAAAAACACCATGAACAATAAAAAAACCATAAAAAACGAAAAACTAAAAAACGAAAACGCCATAACAATAAAATCACCATAAAAATGAAAACACCCAAAAATGAAAATACCGTAAAAAACAAAAGCACCAAAAAAAATAAAAACAAAAAATGAAAACACATTACAAATGAAAACATAAAACTTAAGACACCTTAAAAAGTGAAGACACCATAAAAAATTACAACACCATAAACAATGTAAAGACTATAAAAAACGAAAACACCTTATAAATGAAAACATCATAAAAATAAAGACACCATAAAAAATGACAACAACAATGAAAACATCATAAAAATGAAGACACCTTAAAAAATGATGACAACATAAACAATGAAAACACCATAAAAAACAAAAACACCCAAAAAATGAAAACACCATAAAAAACAAAAACACCTAAAAATGAATACGCTATAAAAAATGAAAAAACCATAATAATGAAAACATAAAAATGAAAAGACCCTAAAAAATAAAGACATCATAAAAAATGAAAACACAACCAAAAATAAAAACACCATAAACAATGAAAAAACCATAAAAAACAAAAAAATAAAAATCGAAAACCCCATAAATAGTGGAAACACTATAAAAAATGAAAACATCATAAAAATGGAGACACCTTAAAAAATAAAGACACCATAAAATATGAAAATACTAAAAAACGAAAACGCCATAAAAATAAAAACTCCCAAAAATGAAATACCGTAAAAAACAAAAACACCAAAAAAAATAAAAACCAAAAATGAAAACACATTACAAACGAAAACCAAAAAATTAAGACACCTTAAAAAGTGGAAACACCATAAAAAATGAAAACAAAAATCAAACGTAAACACCATAAAAATGAAAGTAGCAAAAAAATGGAAACACCATAAAAAATGAAAACAAAAATAAAACGAAAACTCCATAAAAAATGAAAGCACAAAAAATGGCAACACCATAAAAAATGAAGACACCATAAAAAACGAAAAACCGTAAAAAATGAACACATCTTAAAAAATAAAAACACCACAAAAAATAAAAACACCATGAACAATAAAAAAACCATAAAATACGAAAAATTAAAATCAAAAAACCCATAAATAGTGGAAACACTATAAAAAATGAAAACATCATAAAAATAGAGACACCTAAAAAACAAAAACACCAAAAAAAATAAAAACAAAAAATGAAAACACATTACAAATGAAAACATAAAAATTAAGACACCTTAAAAAGTGAAGACTCCATAAAAAATTACAACACCATAAACAATGTAAACACTATATAAAACGAAAACACCTTATGAATGAAAACATCATAAAAATGAAGACACCTTAAAAAATGATGATAACATAAACAATGAAAACACGATAAAAACGAAAACACACAAATAATTAAATCACCATAAAAAATAAAAATTTAACAAATGAAAACACATTAAAAAACGAAAACACCATAAACAATGAAACATCATAAAAATGGAGACACCTTAAAAAATGAAGACACCATAAAAAATGGAAACACTAAAAAATGAAAACGCCAAAAAAAATAAAAACAAAAATGAAAGCACATTAAAAATGAAAACATTATAAAAATTAAGACACCTTAAAAAGTGAAACCACCATAAAAAATGAAAACACCATAAACAATGTAAAAACCATAAAAAACGAAAACACCTTATAAATGAAAACATCATAATATTAAAACACCTTAAAAATGAGAACAACAATTAAAACATCATAAAAATGAAGACACCATAAAAAATGAAGACACCATAAAAAATGAAGACACCATAAAAAACGAAAAACCATAAAAAATGAAGACTCCGTAAAAACGAAAACACCATAAACAAAGAAAATGCCATAAAAAACAAAAACAAAAAATCGGAAACACCATAAAAAGTGGAAGCACCATAAAAAATGAAAACAAAAATAAAACGAAACAAAGTAAAAAATGAAAGCACCCAAAAAATGGAAACACCATAAAAAATGAAGACATCATAAAAAACGAAAAACCATAATTTTTTATTATTTACATCACGAATAGTTAACTTAAATGAGCCTATATACAGTCGTATAAGATGTAGGTGTTTTTTAGATGCGCACCTCAATAAAACTTGATTTAGCATGTAGGTTATACGGTGTATAATGTACGGTATTTAGCATTATAAATACTTAAGTATAGGGAATGTGCGGATATATCGTAGGCTACTTCGGCTATAGGAATTAGGGGGAGCAGCAGTCCCCTTCTTTGCTCCAGTGGTGCTCGACATCGGCATAGACCTTTTCTTCGTGCGAATTGTAATTTAGCACCTCGCAAATGCGGCAGTAGTGCTTGAAGACTGTGCCGAAGTAGCCATGCTCGTTGACGACGCGATAGGTCGACCTCCAGGCGTGCAGTGTCTAGTACTAGCGGTCGTTTGCAATCGAGATAAAATATCTCAACTCGCCAGCGATAAGGGATTTCAATAGTTATAAGTATAATAGAAATAAGTAACGTTTTAACATGGTTAGAGCACAGCCATCGACACCAATATCTTGCGTTGCAGTAAGAATTAGCTGACTCAAAAGCCATGAATAGTACATGTCCAAGGAAGAAGCCGGCTGTTTGACCAACACTATTGCATGTTGAAGCATAACCAATATTGTACCTACAATCAAGAAATTAATATTTATGTATAAACTTGAATTGTATAGAGAACCAATAGTCATAAGTAAAAGAGAAATATTTTCTTCTACCAAAACTTAGGTAAATATGGAGTCAACTATATGAGCCCGTAACAATTTTCAAAGAATGGCCATATAACACACAATTTAAAATATTTAAAAAAAAATATGTCATTATCATAAATTATCAGAAAGAAATTATTATAAATCTCTACTCATCTGTTATTTATACGACCCTATAAAGTACGAATAGTATTCCTTGATGTAAATAAATTCCATTAATTCCATGTTCAGAAGCTTATTCGCTTTTCTGGCCTTCTCTAACACATACATCTCCCTTTCTGACTTTCCTCTCATCTCTACGGCTTGTTGTTTTGGCAAGACTTGATAATATAAAATTGTATTTGTTATTATGCAACAGCTGCTAACCTCTTCAATGCTGATAAGGAAGTTTGAATAAAATGCCAGACTGTATTCATGCAGTTCCAAATTACTTTATTAGTCACTTTATTATTCACTTTTTTAGCAGTAGAGTTTGAAAAGCTCGTTTCACTTCATGACTTACTTGGGCTTTGTGAAATTTGACAATGTCAGTAGCATTCTCAAAAAATGATCTGAAATAATCGTCTGTCCTTATTTGTTATTCGGGGGCACGCATTCCATCAACCTCTAAAAATTAAAAACATAAAAAAACAGGTATTTTAAATATAAATATACAGTTGTAACTAAATAAACTACCCGGCAAGGATTCCGAAGATTATGTACGGGATAAAATACAACTTAGGTCCTAGACACAACTAAGGAACAAATTCTGTTCCTTTTTAAGTGGCAAGCACATTACCCTTGAAACACTGTTATTCTGCAGCAGAGAAAAGGCGTACACAGAGACCCAACAAGAAAGAGATAACTCGCGAGTTTCTAAACGAAAAAAATTTCGCAAATGTCACTTTTGAAAAATATGTAATGATTACTTTGTTACTTTGTATAATAATTACTTTGTTACCCACCTTATTGTCATAACACATGGTTTTATAGGTATTAATGGGGTTTAACAAGAAACCGATTCGAAGTTCGGGGAGCGTCAATTGAAATATCAGACCTTGTTCGTTAGGTAGATTACATACAGTGGTACATTATAATGAGTCAAAATTTCTCAAGTGGGCCACTAAAAATCGACTATTCAAATTTCATATATGTAATGGTGGATTCTTAAAGATTTATATGTGTAGATTAACGTTCTAAAATATTTTTGTAAAATTTTAATTTTGTAAAAAGTTATTAACAAATGAATTTTTTACCTACGTTTTTTTGTAATTGCTATATTTCCGAAACTATTTAATGAAACTTGATGAAATTTTTATGGTAGATTCAAAAAAAATATATTTTGATACTATCATTTTAATAAAACATTCTTCGAGGATATTTACTATGAAAAATAATCATATAAATTATTAAAATAATAAAATTGTCGGCGAATTAAAACTTACCATGTTTGTGTCATATTTTTTTTAGAACGTAAGATTTTTTTGAGCTATTCAAAATCAACATTTGTACAAGTAATTAAAAAAAAAATAATAATTAGCATAAATATTTATTTAATAATTGTCTACATTTTTTTATATATTTAGTTAAAACCGTAAGCTTATAACGTAGCTACGGACACGCGGTTTATCGACGCCGCACGCCGCCGCGGCCGCAGTCGCGCGCTCGGGCGCGAGCTTACGC